>BPLR01003754.1:0-48476 GCA_021605095.1 Caerostris extrusa
AAAAAATGAAATATCGACACACGTCAATGCTGGGAACAGTAGTACGTTTTTGAGCGTAAGCCTAACAAAGTGTTTTTTCTTATGGCTTACCCAGGAGACCCCCGAACATAAAAATGTGTACTGTGTTTCTCACAAAACAGATGCTCGATCACAGTGGTGTTATGTAAACATCATACGTAATAACAAAATTAGCTTGGTCCAACATTGCAAAGATAATTTATTATTGTTTCGCAGTTGGAGCATTACTCACTGCCAAAATGAATAGTGCATGGCCCTCAGCCAGGTCAGCCTCAGCACGTCACAGTGTGCCGCCGCTAGTCTTTTCGAAAGAGAGCAAATCAGTTAAACAGGTCGCTTGCGGAACAGATCGGAATTTTCGCGGAAGAGTTTTTCGTATCACATAGATAACATGGTGCCTGTTAAAAGAGTCCAGCTTTGTGTGTGTGTGGTTGTGCGTTGCTTGGGAGATGCCTGACGGGTTTTGAAACCATTTGCTTGAATGTAAAGCATACTGCTGTGTGGTGGGGGCAAGCAGGCCCAATGAATGAGCTTGCAAATAAGAATATTAGGTACCTTTTCAATTTGAGTCTTCTTATGAGTTCTGAAATCAGGGATCTTGGCTTTTCATGTTAAAAGAATGTCTTCATAGAAGTTGTTTTTCCCAAATTGTGGGAAAGCTGTGAGACTTCAGCAATTTAAGATTTTCACAAATAAAAAACTTTTTTTTTTTTGCTGAATAGCAGATCTCCAAAAATAATACTTATTTAAAGGTTTAACGCACATGTGGTCAACAAACATAGTTTGGTTATTCTGTTGTCAGAACAGCATTTCACCCACTCGCGCCATTCTGCTGAATATAATTGGCTTACGCTGGAGTGATAGCGGCTGACATAAATTTCCCAAAGATGCCGCAGCAGCGTCGAAGCAGCAACGAGTCTTTCTCGAAACTCGAGGTTGCTGTAAACGAGAAGAAACTGTCGGTTTAAGTGGGAAAAGAGACGTCGAATTTCGCAGTTGAGCTTATCACGTAGACAATCAGAAAGGGCTCGATGGAACGTTTTGTGGTAGCCCGCGTTGCTTTGGTGAGTTTATGATGGGTTTTTTAGAAACCATTTGTTTGTTAAATGTTGTATTTGTTCTATGTCAGCCTTCACCGATGAAGTGGTATGAAATTCCTGCTTTTTTACTAGCTAACACATTTTGTTAAAAAATTATATAGCTTGTGGCTGCTGACTGAAATGTTTTTCTTTTATGTTGAGATTTGAAATCAGATTTAATTTTCTTAACTTTCATTATGAACATTTAAAATTGCTTACTTTTGTTTAGCATTATTTAGCCTGGTGACAAAGATTTGGGTAATTGTACGTAACCGTGTAGCAAATAAGAGCCTGGCCACAAACATGTAAAAGAAAAGAATAAACAGTTACGGTATATGTTATATTATTATTTATAATTTGATTTAAAAATAATAAACAGTGTTATTTATTATCGTGAATGAAATAAACACAAAATAAGCAAAATATTTAAAATAAATGAAGACATATGTCTTTTGCTTCTGTGCTTGAAGGTGGCAGTTCAGTTACCGCTGAAATACATTACCAGCTACTTATGATAGTGCAGATGCCCATTTATTTCTGAAACGATGCCATATGGGGCACCATCTTTCGATTTAATAAGGAATCGGCGTATTATGTTAGCAATGTTAAGGGAATATAGTCCAAAAAAGTCAATCTTTTGCGAAATGCCAAAAGAAGACAAAATCGAACGAAATCAGCTGCATTATGCTTGGATGTATAACAGGTAAACATTTTCATTCGCCACCGTAGCGAATTGCAGAGCTTGCAATATGACATCCGTGCCAGGAAAATACCATTATTTTACTCTTCGGGAACTTATTCTAACAGTTATACTTTCTCATAATAATTTGCAAATGAATTATCATACACACTGCTTTGAGCGCATATATAAGCTTTGCTACACAGTATTTGTAATATTTCACACTGAGAATTTTGTTATTAAATTATCCTGGGTACAGGTATTAGTATCAGTTTGGTCAATAGCACATTATTGTTTGGCCACTACTAAAATAATATTATTAGTTGTGCCTGTTGTTTTTCATTTGTGTTGTAGTTTATTTCATTCTCTTTTTATTTCGTGCTTTTGAAATGCAGTGGTTTAAGATCCTTGTCATATAATGACTGTTCACAATAGATGAATAATAGATTTATAGATAGTGCTTATTGCCGTGAAATCTCAGGGAAAGGGCTACATAGTGAAACTGTTGAACTTACAGGTGAGTGAGATGAAATAGATTTAACGCAGTTAATTTATAAAATGTGGTCTTTTGTTAAGAATAAGGAAAGTGAGCATCCATCTTCTATATTATATGGATCTGAAAGGATTTCATGATCCTTGAGCAATGCTTCATATTAAATATGGCTAAATATTTGTGTAAATGTAGCTCAAGGCGGGGCTCAACGCAGCAGTAAAACAAAGCCTGTGCTTAATGGATGCTGGTAACTCACTGGTCAAAGGTTGTTGGTCAAGGTCAGTCTGGTGCAGCGTCACAATCACAACATTTCACAGCTTGCATTTTTTTTATAAAAATGTCCAGCCTTAAATGTTCTCAAATGTAAAATAGTTGTTGTGTTTAAAATTTCATTTGAAAAATAGATTCATTTTAAAGTTTGGTCTTAGATCTTTGGAACTTCAAAAATAACAAAATATTCAGTGGCTGAAATCCTTGATAGCCATGGCGAAATGCCTGTGCACGAAATGAGATACGATTGTCAGCAATCATCAAATCGGTGATCAAGCACCACCACTTGGCCGCCGGGCAATTCCGTGATTAGCAACTGAGCCATCCTAACCAAAGTGTAAGCCTCTGCTCATTGGCTCCCAAAAAAGATCAGACAATCACAAAGCAGCTCTAATGAAACTAAGAGAAAGGGTTTTCAAAGAGTCGGTTTCTAGCTTTTGCCTAAGAGTTGCTTATAGGTGCAACCCTCATCTTAATTACTGTGGCCTTCCACCACGCTCAGGCCATAAGTTACCAGCAGACCGTGCCGAATGGAAAATTTTGCAGCTTTCAAAGTATTACAGCCCACTGCGCTCCTTGATTTGAACATTGAGTTCTGTATAATGATGAAGCCCCGCAAGAAAAAGCATGAAATCGATAAATCCACAGTACCTCCCAGCCTGCAAAAGCCAGCGCACATCACAATAGCAGCCGATTGCGCCTATTGCTTCCGATCGTCAGTACAGTCCGGTTCATGGTCGTCGCTAAAGTCGTAGGTCCAGTCTTCTGAATGTGGAAGCTTCGCGGAGTGGTTACCCGCTTGCCATCAGCAATGCCCCCTGAAATGCAAGCGCTGCTTCCTTATGCAGCAGCTTCAGTCAGTGCCAGACAGCCGAAAACCACCCACATACTACGATAGTTGAGTGTCACGTGGCTATACCGGCGTACAGCAAGAGCCTGATTTTGCTCGACTCCGCATACTTCCTCCAACACATGAGAAATATTATGGAATGGGATATTTGAGGATCTGGACAGATATCAAATTGCATAAGTGGACAGGAATCCTTGTCTTTGTTATTGGCTCTGATTGTGAAGATCTTGGAATTTCTATGTTTGACTTTTCATTGGTGAAACTGATTTTTATATCATTTTAGTGGGTGCTCTCATGACAAACTGTACCGAAAACATCATGGGGTTCCCATTTATGGAAAATGATGATACTCGCCGAATGGATTAAACAGACAAAACATAGAATAGAAATATAGAACATTCATATGAAGCTCTAGAAAAGGCAAACCACCACTTTAACTTCATAATTCCAGCATTAATAACCGTTGTGAGTAGGATTATACCCATTAATAACTGATGACTAATTTTTTATATTACATCCACCTATATGCATCTAAAATCCATTTTTATCTGCCAAGAGAGTCTGGAGTCGACTAAAAATCAGAAAACTCTTACTTTGTACACCAGTATAAATTACGTGTACATCAATATCGTAGAGTATATGGAATGGTTTTTTTCTTCTAATGCAGCTGGCAAATAGACCGTGATCTTGCGCCATAAGGGCTGCGCTGATGTTACTCACTTTGCATTACCCAGGGGGCGCGTGTAACTTGATGGTAAGCCAATGACGCGGAGTAACAATGCCTCCGCAGAGCTCTACGATCCTGTTAGGACTGGGACCTACGGCTTAAAGTGGATCCGAACGACTACAACACCCATGGGCAAAGCCGGGATTTGAACCCGATACCTGTGGTATCGAACGCCAGAGGGCTAGCCATTCGGCCATCAGGCCCCATATTTAATGATAATGTTAGCATATCGTCGAATAGCATAGCTTTGCAAACAAATTTGAATTTTTCTTCGTTTATTTATCGAATTTCTAATGCTTTTCTTGCAGGACAACTATCGTATTTCTAAGAACTCTATCTTAATCAAGTTACAGGAACTGAAAGTAATTGGAAACATAATTCTCACTAAGAAAACTACATAAAAAGATTTTATTCGATGGTCTGTAATTAGCTTATGAAACTTGAGAAAGCATTTGGGTGGAAAGGTAGTAGAAACAATTACGAGCCAATTAAA
This sequence comes from Caerostris extrusa, assembly GCA_021605095.1. Lineage (NCBI taxonomy): Eukaryota > Metazoa > Arthropoda > Arachnida > Araneae > Araneidae > Caerostris > Caerostris extrusa. The sequence continues at coordinate 4,610 of BPLR01003754.1, forward strand.
GATGAGGTTGCCTATAGAATTCCCAATCGTGTTGATAGGCCAAAAGCTAGAAATTGACTCTTACGGGAAATTACACTGTCTCCCTTTCTCTGTAGTTTCATTAAATTCAAGCTGTGAATTAGCTGTGAATTGTCCTGATTAGCTTTTTAGGTTGTGGGCAGAATGCCTTTGTTAGAGTTAACTCGGATTCTCTAATCACGAATTATTGGCATTAAGATAGTGTTAGCGAATCACACGGTTACTACGATGATTCTTATTTAATTATTATCCTATTCCTAAATTTTCGTATTTCATTATAATATCAAAAGTGGATTTCAGCCCATAATATTTTGTTATTTTGAAGTTCAAGAAATCGTTTTGATTGTAGCCTAATATGGAAAAGATTTAAACTAAAATGAAATCTATTTTTTTCATCAAATTTTAAACACAATAACTATTTATTTGGGAATATTTAAAACTAGACAATTTTTAAAAAAAAAAAAAAAAAAATTCTATAAAAACCTGTAGGAATGTTGTGATTGACAGAATGACATTTTGCCAATTTAAAAATATACTAAATTGTGTAATAACATTCAGTGAGTTACCCGAAAGAAATCCATTAAACTTTGAAAAACTTGTTTTTAAATATTTTTTTTTCTCTGCGTTTATTTCTTAATTTATGTAGGCTGCATTTACACAAATATTTATTGCATTTATGCATACATTTGTATGTAAGTAACTTTATTAATAAGGATCATTAAGTGATAGAATATCCTTTCAAGATCCATATAAAATAGATAATATATGCATCTTTCAAGTGGATAGAATATCACTTTTAAAATATTCTTTAATAAAGATACATTTTATATAAATTAGCTTGCGTTCATCCTTATTTATATTTGTTTCATCTCATCATATATTAAGTTCAACACTGTTTCACTATGTAGCCCTTTTTCCTGGAAGACATGACAATAAACACTATCTATAAGAAGTTTAATCTATCTAATCTATCTATTGATATTGAACAGTCATTATATATTAAATAAGGATCTTAAACCCCTTAAAAATTTTCAAAAGCGTCAAGTAAAAAAAAAAGAAATTAAATTAAATACAACAAATGAAAAATATGAAACAATAATAATGTGTATTTTAGTAGGTAATTAAATAATAATAATGCTATTATTAAACAGTAAAAATACAATACCTTATAATATACAGGATAATTAAAATTTTAATAATAAAAAAATTCTCAGTGTGAATATTGCACAAAAATGCTGTGTAATAAAAAACTATATATCTTTTAGTAAATACTAAAGCAATTAATAATATGATAATTCATTTTATAAATTATTATGAGAAATTATATGTTAAATTAGAGTTCCCGAAATTAAAAATAATAATTATTTTTTCAATCTAATTCACGGATGTCATGTTGCAAATCTCTGAATTCATACAGTGTGAATGAAAATGTTTACCCTGATTATACATCCAAATAATTTCCTTGCAAACAGTTTCGTTCGATTTTTGTCTTCTTTGAAAGACAAAAATTGAACTAACTGTAAATGAAGATTAATGTTTTTTTTTTGAGTATATTATAACTATTTTATAACTATAATGCATTGATTCGATTATTAAATCGAAAAAGATAGTTTATATAATAAATCGTTTCAGAATAAATTTCGTCCCAAAACATCATAGAATTGTAGTAATGTATTTCCTTTTGGTTAACTGTTGCAGTCCTCTTTATGACAAACAAAACCTATACACAACAATTTTTCAAATAACCCTTTTAGGATAAAAGATTATATAATCTTCATTTACATTTTTTAAATATTTTGCTATTTTGAATTATTTTTTTGTGTTTTGTTTCGACCACGATAATAAATAACCTGTTTGATTTTTTTATTTCTTATTTTAAATCAAATTATAAATAATAATATAACATATACCGTAACTGTTTATTCTTTTCTTTTGCTATGACATGGTTTTATTTGGTTAGGCAATCGTTTATTCCTTATTTTATGTTTTACGATTTTTCTACGGTATAAGTACAAATCTTTGTTTAAGTCACCGAAGTAAATAATACTAAATAATAAAAAGTAAACAATTTTTAAATGTTCATAATGAAAGTTAAGAGAATTAAATCTGATTTCAAATCTCAACATAAAAGAAAACATTTAATTTCAGTCAGCGGTATAAAAATATAATAATTCATTTTTTAACAAAATGTATTAGCTGAAAAAAAAAAAATTAAATAGGAATTTCATACAAAAAAAACCTTCATCATTTTTGAGTGAAGATGACATAGAACAAATACAACATTCCAACAAGTAAATGGATTTCTAAAAAAACCCATCATAAACTTTCTCCTCACCAAAAAATAGCGCACGAATACCACACACAAAACGAGACTATATTTTTAGCGAGCCTTTTCTATGTTAATCTACGTGATACGAAAAGCTCTTCGCAGAAATTCCGACGTCTATTTTCCACTTAAACCGACGAATATTTCTTCTCGTTTACGCTTCCAACTCCTCGAGTTTCGGAGAAAAGTTCGTTGAGAATAAGCTTCGACGCTTTAACTGCTGACATCTTGGAATTTATGTCGAAGCCGCAACATTATCCTTAGCGCATTAAACCAATTGCCTATTCGAGGATGAAAAAAGACTTGAAAGGCGGTGGGATTTTCAGAAATGCTGTTCTGACAACAGAATAATAAACTATATGTTTATTCATTATTACATGTGTACGTTAAATAACTAAATAAGTATTATTTTTTTTGGAATCTGTAATTCAGTAAAAAAAGTTTTTATTTTGTGAGAATCTTAAGTTCTTTTTGAGTCTCACACACAACCCACAGACTTACAAGGAGGAAAAAACCTTCCTATAAAGGTTTATTCTTTTTTTATAAATATTCTTTATGAAAACTAAAAGTGTATCCTGATTTCAAATTTCAATACATAAAAGAAAGGTTTTTTCATTCAGTGAGGGGTATAAAAGTATAATAATGTATTTTTAAACAAAATGTATTAGATGAAAAGGAAATAGAATTTCACACAAAAAAAGCCTTTACCATTTTTGCTTGAAGATACAACAGATACAACATTCCAAGAAATAAATGGATTTCTAAAAAACCCATCAGAAACTTTTTCCTCCCCAAAAATGGCGCACGAATACCACACACAAAACGAGACTCTTTTAGCGAGCCTTTTCTATGTTAATCTATGTGATACGAAAGCTCTCCGCGAAAATTCCGACGTCTATTTTCCACTTAAAACGACGAATATTTCTTCTCGTTTGCGCTTCCAACTCCTCGAGTTTCAGAGAAAAGTTCGTTGAGAATAAGCTTCGACGCCTTTACTGCTGACGTCTTGGAATTTATGTCGAAGCCGCAACATTATAATGAGGGCATTAAACCAATTGCCTATTCGAGGATGTAAAAAAGACTTGAAAGGCGGTGGGATTTTCAGAAATGCTATGCAGACAGCAGAATAATAAATTATACGTTTATTCTTTATATGATGATTGGTTAAAACAAGTTTTTATTTTGTTAGACATCTGTGAATCTTAAGTTATTCTTATGAATGACACATAACCCACCGACATGCAGTCGGGCATCCTGTTTCTGGCAAAACAAATTACGATTTTATTCATTAGACCAGGGGTCTCCTATCTTTTTCGGTCGCGGGCCAAAAATTAAAAAAAAAAAAAAAAAAAAAAAGTTTTGCTGGCCAAGAAAAATTTTGCTAAAAATTAAAAACAATATACAAGTATTACAATTTAAATATGTTAATGAGTAGTATGAAATCGATATTTCATTTTTAAAAGTTCCTTATAGTGAGGTTCTCACTTCGAACTTCACTATAAGGAATCACAAATGCTCATCTGTCAGTCTACTTCTGAAATAATTCTTTCCAAGATTCATAGTTGAAAACACTTGTTCACATGTATAAGAGGAAACAAACACATCATTGATTTTTCTGGCCGTGAGATATTGAATTTGGGAAACCTACTTTCGATAATGATTTGTAAAACTCTAACTTTGGCATATTTAGAAACAACTGCTTGAGACGATTGTTAGAATGTAACTCAATTAATTCACCTTGCAAACAATTAATTCAACTTGCAAACAATTAATTCAACTTGCAAATCCTTTCCGATTGAAAGCTGTCTGTGCTTGCTATTTCCGTCGATTTAGGTTTTGTAGAACAAAAAAAAGAAAGTGAAAAGATTATCAGTCCTTTGAAAAAAAAGGAAGAAAAAAATATTTAATCAAAGTAGAAAAGGAGATGGATATATGATGTATAAATTTATATTTGTTTTAATTTGTTTTTAATTAAATTAAAATTTTTGGGGACTAAAGATTTCCCATTTAATAATTTCAAAACTGAAATAGCAAGAGTTCGTTGTTGATTTCAATGATTTCAAACCTGAAAAAGTAAGAATTCGTTGTTGATTTAAATAATTTCAAAACTGAACAAGCTACAAATTCATTGTTGATTTAAATAATTTCAAATCTTAAAAAACAAGAATTCGTTGTTGATTAAAATAATTTCAAAACTGAAAAAGCAAGAATTTGTTGTTGATTTAACTATAAATCTAGCTTTACAGAAAAGTTACAAGATAGCAGTATGGTATAATGAAGTTTATTTGCTCAAATGAATATGTTTATCAATATTTTTAATAAATTAAATAAACACCAGAATTTTTTTTTTAAATAATAAAAATATCATATAGTGTAAATGTATGTTACTCTCATACAAATGTTCTGTTTTATAATAATTTTGATATAAAATTTATTTTCGTTGGAATACTATTTTTCCAGATGTATAGTTTTGCAACATAAAAATAAATGATATTAAACTTATGATTAATTGAAATTTATGAAAAAATGCATAAATGGGAGGTATTGAAATAATTTTTCAACTATATATTTGGATTATTTTATAATTATTGCTAATTGCAACCCCTCATTTTAACTAAAAGTGAGAAGTTTATTCTTTACATACTACGTAAAATAACTAAATAAGTAATATTTTTTTTGGAATCTGTAATTCGCTAAAAAAATTTTTTGTTTTGTGAGAATCTTAAGTTCTTTTTTTGAATGACACACACAATCCACCGACATACAATGGGGAAAAACTTCCTATTTCTGCAAAAAAAAAAGCCTTTCATCCATTAGATTTGAAAATAGTTTTCTTGAAATTTTGAGGGTTAAAGGTTTCATATTTAATAATTTCAGACAGCTTATAGCATCTGGACATGACTTGTGAGGTTGGACTAGTGTATACTCGTTTACGCTGCTGTATCTCAATTTATTCCAATGTTCTTTAAAATATAACAAATAAAAAGAATTTTAAAGTGAAAATGAAACCATTTTAAAGAAAAACTACTCTAAAACTCAAGTGAAAGTATGGAATTCATTACCTATGGCGGCTTACAAATTCCATAAAAAAAAAAAAAAAATGCTCGTACTTTCTATCAACCAAAAAAATAAGAAGAGTTAATTTGAAAAGAAATAAAAATAAAAAATGAAACTTCAGATCAAATAGATCATAATATTTTACCAGTTGAACAATGATTAGAACATATGAAATACGACTAGCAGTTGAAATAAAAAGTTGAAACAAAACAATAACCCCAGGAAGAAAACGGGTACCCCATAGCTTATAGGGTTATGAGACTTTTCATTGAAATTGCAGCATCGTTGTTGTTTTATAATAAACACCCTCTGATATATCAAATATCCAAGAGAACTTTGTATCCAAAAGCACTTTTTTGCAGCTAAGAACAACAATTCGTTTGTTGATTTAACTATACATCTTGTTTACAAAAACGTTCCTAGGCAGTCCTATGATCTAATGAGTTTTTTTTTTTGGCTCGAATGACTATTTTACCAATATAAGAAATGAAAGGAACATGAATATTTTTAAACAATGAAAATAGTATTTTATGGAAATTATTAACTTTGGTATTATCTTTAAAATATTTTGTTGAATAATAGTTTTGATAATTATTTCTCTGGAATATTATTTTCTGAAATATAATTTTTTTGCATCAGATAAATAGAAGATAATATTATAATACATATAATTAATCCAAATTTATTAAAAGATTATGTGATGTATTGAAATAATTTTTCTTCAATTTATATTTTTAATTATTTATAAAAAAAAAAAAAAACATAATTATTGCTGATAACAACCTCTCATTATAACTAAAAGCAAAACTTAAAAACACAAATCTTGAGAACAAAATTTAAAATTCAAAAAATAATTTAAAAAAATATTTTGGGAAGAATAAAATGCACATTCAACAATCAATAGATAAATTGATATTCTTTTTCAATTCTTGCTATTAGTTCACACACTCGCTATATATACCTTGTTCAAATTTTTAATCGTTAATAAAATATTTTTATTCCTCCATTCAAGTTTAAATGCATTTTTGAACTTGTAATGGATGCTACTTGATGTTAATAGAATTTTTTTTTCAAATATTAATTCATTAATATTTGAAATTTAATTAATTAATTTTAGTTTTTTTTTTAGATTTAAGTTGCATGTATCTACCATTAGATGGCGCCAGATGTAAGAGGAAAAATTTTAACTTTATTTTTAAAAGGACTTTCTGCAATATAGTGACAAAAAAAGTAGGAATTAACTTTAAAAAAATTTATGTTACTTGTTCTTTTTGAATTCGGTTACTTCTTTCACTCAAAAGAATTTTTCTTGGGATCAAATAAAATTTCTTTTAAAGAAATTTAAATGGAATTTAGAAGATGAAAATGGTTAAAAGTTTCAATTCAATTACCTTCATCTTTTTAAAATATTTTCTAGAAAAATGTTCATGATATATTTTATAATTAACCATTTATTAACACTTTTAAAATAATGATCCACTATGTAGAAGTAGATAAAATTATTTCCACTTCTTATAATGACGCATGTAGGTGGCATTAAGTACCTTGCACAGTTTTTAGTCTATTCTAAGGCATCAGATACTATCCAGTTTTTGAATAACAATATCAATGTCAAAACCATTTGATATAATTATCATAATAGTATGAATTCTTTTAATAACATCATCAAACTCAGCAGTTGGTGTTTTTTTCCCTTAGTTTTCTATTTTAAACTGTTGGAAATAATCCGAACTATCCTGAAATGATTTTTTTGGTGACCTTTCACAACAAGGCAGTCCTTTCGTAGCAAATAAATGTAGTGATTGTATTTTAACAATTATTTTTAACAAAAATCTTTTTTTTTATTCCTTTGTAATAATTCTATTGCAGAAAATAGGAACAATTTCTGTCTAAGATTGCCAATAACTTCCTGTAGACAATTTATTCTTTTTTGCTACATAAAGAAAGAAAAATCATCATCAATTTCTTCATTATTTTTTTTTTTTTTACTTTCCTAATTGTTTCATGATGTCAAAAAAGATCTTTTCTATTTAGAAATACTCTCTCCTATCAGAATCTGAAAAAAAAAAAAAAAAAAAACCCTAAGCAAATTCTGTAAAATTATACAAATAGCAAATTATGTAAAATTATACAAATAGCAAATTATGTAAAAATTATACAGATACAATAACAAAATTATGTAAAATTATACAGATAGCAAATGATGTAAAATTATACAAAAGAATAAATTCCAATATAAAATAGACACAAATTATGTAAAATTATCCTAGCAAATAGGGGCAAAATATTTAGCGAGATTTCATAACTTTTTAAACGAACACTACAGATAATATATATGGCAATTAATCTAGCTTCTCAATTAATCCTGATTAAATTCACATATGAAATTTATAAAAAAAATGACCCTACCAAATCTCAAATAATTTATTTTATTTTAATAATAAAAAGTATATGACATTAGAGAATCATTATTATTATATTATCTATGTTTACGTATAAGAATACTAGTAAAGTCAATACTAATAACTCATTATGCTTCAGTTTTTAACTAAAAAAATGTCTATAGGGGGTCTAAATCTAATATGGGGATATATAATTTTATATGCGGCACGCGGAGTTATATTTCATTTCCATAGTGGCCAAGATCATTTTGGTTGGCCACACCTGTTAGAACTTTTTTATATGAACTTTTACGATTTTCAAATGATTCTCATTTTACTCATATGGGAAACACCCAGAGAATTCCAACTGCTCAGTCTAAATATCTATACGGGAGGCTTATGCAAATAGTTACAATCGAAATCAACTCTTTCGTTTTTTTTTGAAAGCAGTACCTGCTGACTTGAACTTGAATTCTCCAACATCTTAGCAGGGCTTGGTGCCATTCGTCCACGAATTTCGAATAAAAATGTCTTTGTTTGTGATTCATTTCAAATTTTTAACAGAATGCAAGTCATTGTAACGAGGATAAGAAAAAGTAGAAGAAAATTTGATCATCACAAAACAGAATTTTTAAATTTATAATACAAATTGTTTCTCTTTAAAAGAAGTTGAATGATTTGTTGGAAAATGTGGGACCTGAAAAAGTTCAGTAATGAGCTTTGCTGATTTATTGTGCTACGAAGTTAAAAAGCACAATAAATCATCACGCATAGTTAACTTTCCGTTGAGATTCAAATGAATTATGCGAAAATCCCGAGTACCACCCCTGAGTATATTCGTTCCATATTAAAAAATGATGCATTGCGGATAAAATATAGCAAGTTCTCATGTTTTACTACAGGAGTGGCCAACCCAAATGATCTTCAGGGCCAGTTTGGAAATGCATCATCACTCCGTGGACAGTATATAAATTATATATCTCCATATTAGATTTGAGTTACATAATGAGTATTAGTATTGACTTTATTATTATTCTTACACGTAAACATAGGTACTATAAAAATAATGATACTAAACGCACTTTGTAAAGAAACATACAACATTAAAAAAATGAAATATAAAAAAATATATAAACGAAATAAAAATAAATAAAATCGATGGCGCGCCTCATGAGTTCTCAGAATATAATTTAATTCTTCTGCGAAGTCATAACTGTAAACTCTTGAATAAAACATGCGATATCTGTCATGTATTCTCCTGGATATTATTTTAAAATCAAAGTTAATTTTTTCTCATAATTTCGGCAGTTAATTTTAAATATATGGATGCACACATAATGTATGTTTTAAATGCACACATAATTTTTTTTTTTTTTTGTAAAATTGTCTTGGCGTGGAAATAAGATTAGAAATATCTTTTAAGCGATAACAAAAGTATCGAAGGACGGCGATTTTGAGATGTAGAATACACTACTTTCGGTTTTTCACTACTTTGGCCATTATAAAATAAAAGTATATTGTAGTAAAAGTATATTTAGTTGTAATTGATTTAGATCGAATTGCACTTTATTTAAAAATAGCAAAATATTTCCGATTATTAAATACTTCGGTATATAGATAAATTTAGGCATTAGTATTATATAGTATTATTTTAGTATTTAGTATTATATTAGGTAAAAGAGTTTATTTCCAGTTATTGTAATTTTTAAACATATACTTTGAATAATTTCAAATAACACGAATATTGTAGCAAACTTTTCACAATTTTTTCTCTTTATTTTCATGGTGACATTATCATCTACAGTACAGTAAATTAGTTCATGCATATTTTTCGGCTGAAACAGGTATATGAAGTGTGAATTCATATGAAAGGTTTATTAAATTTGAAAGTTTTTAAAGCTTTTAATTTTCGTTTTATTTTATTTTCTAAACTTTTAAAAATTTCATTTTCGTATTTAATCATGGTTAGCTTGATCATCATGAAAGACCGAACTTGATTTAAAAACCAAGATTAAGATATAAAAACTAGACCACGCTATGTGCAATTTTTATAAAAGAAAATCCAATGGCAATTAAAAAAGTTACAAAAGGTGATATGTTTGTACCCGAACTGCCTTCAAAAGATTTTTCTTTATCATTTTTATCTGTTATTTAACAGTTGTTCTTTTATTATTTTTCCTAGTGCTGAAATTGGTCCTTGATAGAGGGGCTGAAAAATTTAGCTGTTAAAGGCATACTGTAATCAGCAAAAATAATAATTGTGAAATAAAATCATTGAAAAAAAGTTGAATAAAAGTTTATTTTCTTATATTTTAAATGACAATTAAAGTAATCATATTAAGTGTCTAGATATACCTTATAGAATTAAATATTTTTAATATAGCATCGCAATAAAAATTTTTATGGTGGACAAAGTCTGAATATTTTCTTATTGATTCATTACTAACTCAAATTGTTCAACGGATAATTTCAATAAAATTCGTTTTAGGTGGTTTTCTTTTTCAAATATTAATTTTCACATGACTAATTTGATTTCCTCAGAAAGAAAAAAATTTTTTTTCAGTATCCGCTTTGTATCCGATTCATAATTAATTCCAAATAGACTAAAAGTGATAGTGATCATGTAATCAGTAGTAACATAGATGAAAGTCACTGTCATTTTTTTTGGAAGATTTAAACTACTTAATATAAATGAGGTCCCATTCAACTGTAAAATAAACAACCAGCTTCAAAGTTTTCAACTATGTAGGAATATTAAATATACCCTAAGTTATAATGTATTATAGGACAACATTAATGTATAAATATGTACTCTACTCTATTAAATCACCTATTTTTCTGTACATATAACAGTTACAGTGGCATGGAAATTTCATACAAATAATAAAATCAACACTTCACGCTTTCTTTTAATTATATTTAGAGTCTCAAATATTTTATTCCACAATCCATCATTATGCTAATGAAACAAATTTGATTTATCCTACCAATTTAGAACTCAACTTTCAATTAATTGGATTGTTGAAGTGAAAGTGAAAAGGACTTCAGATTATGCGGGTACCTTAAAATGCATATTTGCTGACACAACAAGTTATTGAATTATCCAAATGATTAATGAACGTGACATCCACATTATATCGTGTTTAATTAAATAACAGACTTGGGATACATTGATTTCTACTTCAAAATTTTCTAATGCATTAATCGAAATCAATACGCTTGCTGAAATATTTTTTTATTTAATTATTCAGGTTAACTGCAATTTTTCTCAATGAAGAAGATTTTGTTATGAAATTAATAAAAGTGCTTAAACAAACAAAATATTTCAAATGATATTCGTTATTAATTTCTGCTTTATCTTTATATAAATAGCATTTTAAAGCATGTTAAATTGAAATTTTAAATACATTTTATAATTTATAGAAGTTTACCAATTCTATATTATAAAAATCGTCAATTTTTACTAACATCCCCAAATATATCGCCACACTTATTCAAAAAAAAAAAATATAACCAAATTAAATGTATTATTCTATATTACTTAATCAAACATACATCATTTATTAGAATTAACAAATGAAATTTTTCTACATTCATTGGCTTACACATATTAAGAAACTTTTTTTTTTTAAAAAATGGGATTCTGATCTTTATATTGATTGGAATTTAATGAAATTTGATAATGATGTTTGACAAACATTGATTCATAAAGTAACGACAAAAGAAAAGCAATAGCTTTTTTTTTTCTATCTTGAAAAGATATAAAATAGAAACAAACTAAAAAGCATAGTATCTGATTTCAATATGTTACCAACTTCAATATAGAACATAATTACGTCTTAGAGTTAAACACAGAGGACAGCATTGTTCCATGTGCTTAATATGAAATTTCTTATTAACTTAGTTGGCAGCAGAGTTCACTGAGTTCACTGACTTCAAGACTTGCCCCCTGCAACCTAAGATACCAAAAGGTTGGAGGGGGGCAAGAAGTAGTAATATGTCACCCTAGAATAACCCAAACATGCTCAATCTGATTCAAGACTGGCAAACATATTACCCCAACAATCCAAACAACAGCCTCCTAACGAAACTGTTGTATTGATGCAGAATTATCTTCTGGAAGGATGGAGGAGTCACCAACTGCACTTGTGTATGGATGAACAATTGGAAAAAGAACGTCACCTTCAGATATCTGAGTAGTAATAATTCCTCTAGGGACGCCATACTGGTCAGTATAATTATTCAAAGAAATATTTAGCACACACACACACACATATCAACACACAACACACACACACACATATCAACACACATCTGACAACACACATAAACGAAACATACAAGAATCTGTCTGTTTCATGGATTAACTGGTGATATCAACGTTTTCCAGCTAAACTAATAATTTACTTTTAGTTAGCTTACAAGCAAAAAAATCTGAACTCATTAATAAATAGCAGATATTTCCATTTGACTTATACTTCAACAATACTGTGTTGATTCATAGTTAAGCTTTAAGAAGGGGTATAAACAATAATAGTAGTCTTGTATACATCTCGCATTCGTGATTTGATTTTTAGAAACATCCCAGAGAAGAATCTATAGCAGCCATCTGTTACAAGAGATGAGTTGCAGTGGAGATTTTTTGTACCTCATTGCAGTTAGCTGCAATATCAGTCAATTGTGACATTCATTAGCTGTAGATCTTACTCAGTTGCACCTACTAGATGATACTATTCTACTAAATTAATTCCAAAATCTATTAATAACAGAAAGCTTCACATGCATCCATATTAATAGTTAGAGTTGAATCTGGTCAGTTTCTATTCTTAGCTTCTATCCTCATAATTCTTCGGAAAATGATTTCGAATATTTATATCTAAATAATATATTTTGAAATTTCTACGCAGTTTCTACTTGCAGAAATTCCTGACACATTCAGAGCTTCTTTTCTCCACATGTTTAATGACGTATAAAGGCAGTAGCTCTACTAATCGACGTATTGAATTCTGATATAAAATTTATTTTTACGTATACTGCGTATTTATATGAAACATTTAGTTGAGTTAAACACAACTTTTCTCAAACTTATATTTTTAAACCAGAGAAAATCAAATGCAACACTTTTTTGATAAATAATATCTTATAAAAATAACTATAAAAATAAATAATAATTTATAAGTTAAATAAAATAACTATAAAATTATTAATCACTTAAAATTGAACAATTTTTAAACAATTTCGTTACAAAAAATCTTGTACGTTGGTATTCTCTTTATATACTTGTAGGTAATAATTTTCTTCAATACGGGGGGAAATTAAAAAAAGCTCTATTTTAGAAATAAAAATGGCTTTTTAGAAGATTTATTAAGCTTTAATGTGAGAATAAACTAAAACACAAAATTTAATAATATCTCTTACATAGAGATTGCATCCGGAACAAAATGTTTAAGTGTTCTCTTAATTCACTGTATGTAAATACAATGAATAGTTATATCTTAGTTAATCTTTTATAATAATGTATAAACATACTTCTAGACATTTATTTACATCCCCCTTTTACGATATTTGCCAAAATCTAACGCCTTTAGATTAAAATACATGGCATATGGTGAAGAATATTTTACATTGTAACTTTTGAATAAATCATGTAATTTTATATAATTTAATCAATAGCACACTAGACTATTGTGTTTTGATGATCCCTTTAATTAAAAAATTAAATTAATTATATATTACAAAATAGAGTTTATAATATTAAGATCATGAACTGCCTTTGATATTTCTGTTAACTTATATTCTTATATACTTCTGTTGCCTATATCTTAATGTTTTATAGTTGCAGACAACCCGACTCGTGCCTCAATGGTAACGTCCGCCGCTGGTGAGCATTAGGACTGATGTTCAATCCGCTGTTGGCTTTGTTGTAGACACTGTTTCAAAATCGAAAAACTTGATGACGTTCGCCAAGTTCAGCATCTTGCCTCGTTAGTCGTCCTATTTAGTGGGGAGTTTGCCGGATTTTTCCCAGATGATTCACTATACTGAACACATACAGTGTTTCTGAGTAGGAAAAAGCCAAAAAAGCTATTATAATTAATAGAAATAAATCAGGGAAAATTTGTAAGTTCAGTCAGGAAGGAGGGAATTTCTTTTCACAATTTCTGTAGCCACACTGTAGATGAATTACAAATTAGTTTTAGTAATTGCACTGCTAAAATTTATGTTACTTTTCATAAAGATTGCATTGGTACTTCAAAATGACAGTTATCTCCAAACATAAAATCTAAAAAAAAAAAAAAATGGGCATCTAGACAAAAAAAAAAAAGACACTATAATTTTTGAAACGAAAGAGAGTGTGCATTATTATTATGGTATTTTTTAGATGAACTGAAACATAAATTATTTTAGAAAAATATATGTGTTTACTTTAAATCCATTTTTTGGAGAACTGAATTTTTGTCATAAACTCTACACACAAAACCATATATCCCCAAAACCTTATTCGTTTATCTTTCTGAAATTTTAAGGAGATATGTATTGTGATGCCTAAAGGCAATATACCACAGATTTGACAATATCAGGAATACTTTTTAATTTCTAACTATTTTCCATAGCATTGTAGAAGCTAATTTTACAAAATTCTATATGAGACACTCTTCAACAAGCTGTATTTTTGTTACTTTTTAACTTAACTTGCAGCTTAGCCTACTTCATTGTCATAGAATTATTCCATGAGAAAGATATTTGAATTATTACAATACAATTTCATTTTGATGTTTTGCATTTTGTTGTTATATCTATTAAATTTCAGCATAAATTGAATACTGTCAATATACAGTAGTCCCATACCTCAATATATACTTCATTGCTTCAAATTTGTTTAATACAAAAATTGTTCTTTTTCATGAAAACGTCTAACCACAAGGGTATTGACAATATCTCGATACAGTATTGTAGTGCATTTTATGAAATACAATACAAATCAACATTGTTATTCACGTGTAGAAGAAAAGTTTCAAAATAAAATTAGAATATCATTAAAATACTGTCAGCTATACTTACCCTTAGGGAAATTTATGTTATATTGAATATAATTTAGAAACTATAATTTTAATGTTTAAAATTTCCATAATTACAAATAGATAAATACAAGACACTTATTTTGAATTTATTTACTTCAAATTTATGGGAAATAAATAAATTAAAAATGAATCATGTATCTAATGAGCCAGATATTACAGATTAGAAAATTTATATTTTGTGTATTTTATGAATATAAATTACTCTCTGGGGTAAATATGAATATTTGATAATAAAGTGTAAAGATTTTCAAATTAATGACGAAAGAAACATTTTTCGACTAAATAATTCGGAAAACTAAGCAGTAAGTTTTCAAACAACCACCATAATTCCGAAAGGTACACCTTCAAACGCAGTTATATTTATAAATATACATTGAATGGCTGGTACGAACAAATATAAATATAGAAATGTAGCAACTATATGAAAAAGGTATTGTCAAATTAAAGCATCTGCTTCCAACAAATCGGCATTTATTTATTAATGATAACATTTTGTAACGTCTCGAACTATACTAGACCAGGGGTCTCCAGGGGGTCCATCCTGCGGCTCTTTGGATGTGAAACTGCGGCTCTTTAGTTCCAAACGCAAATATTATTTATTTTATTAAAAAAAAAAAAAAAAAAAAAAAAAACATTTTAAAATCGTTCTGAATCGATTAACGAGGAATCTGAAGAACTGTTTCGTGATTTCAAAAACAAACCAGAAATCTTGAAAAAAATCAAAGATTTTCCACTATCCGCTAAAACAGTACACGATAGAATAGCTAAAATATCTTCAAATGTAACATATTTGCAGGTGGAAGATATTCAATTTTCTTCTGCCTTATCACTGGCTATAGATGAGTCTTGCGACATAAAAGACATGGCACAAGCTGCCCTTTTTGTCAGGTATATGTCTTCCCAAGGTCCAAAACAAGAACTTCTAGGATTGCTACCGCTCTCGGGACAAACTAGACGGGAAGATATAGCGAATGCCGTGCAAAAATGCCTTGAAGACAATAAGATCGATTTAAATAAAATCGTTTCAATAGCAACTGATGGAGCCAGAAGTATGACAGGAAAAAATAAAGGGGCAACAACGATTCTTTCAGAGCAAAATAAACCACGAAATTCTTACGTTTCACTGCATAATACACCAAGAAGCGCTTTGTGCCCAAACATTTCCGGCCGAAATAGTTGAGGTCATGAATTTGGTAATCAAGATTGTTAACAGCATCTTGTCAAAAGCACTCTACCATCATCAGTTTAAAGAATTCTTAAACGAAATGGATAATCAGTATTCCGACCTCCTTCTTCACAATAAAGTGCGATGGCTTTCCAAAGGTAAGGTGTTGAAACGTTTTGCTTTGTGCTTGAATGAAATAAATACATTCCTAAATAAAAAAGGCATTAATCACCCTGAGTTAGAGAACGGCAAATGGTTGCAAAAATTTTTACTTTATAGGTGGATTTCACAGCGAAATTAAATGAGCTGAATCTAAAACTGCAAGGAAAGGGAAACCCAGACTATGTTTTGGTAGAAGAATTGGTTTGTTATGAAGAAAAATTAATTCTTTTTGCAGAAGATATTCAGAGCGGTATATTACTTCATTTTCAATTTCTAAAGCAATATCGTGATAAAACTAGTGCAACTGTTGACACGAGGTACTTCAGCACAGTTATAAAAAAAAAAATAAAGATGAATTTGCTGATAGATTTGAGCAATTCAAAACCAACAAAACCACTCTAGCATTCATAGTAAATCCTCTCAACACAAATAGTAACGAAATCCACATTGAGCCATTTGGAATTGATACTAGATCTCTAGAAATGCAATTGATCTATTTAAAAAATAAAGCTTTGTGGAGTGGAAAATTTACAGAGTTGAAAAGCAAGTTGGAAGAGTTGGAGGTCCAGAAATGTATGTACGTAACGCAACAAAAGTGGACAACTTTAAAAGAAATGTCGCGAGTTGAGGCACTTATATTCGACGCATGGAATAGCCTTCCAGATTGCTACAGTGAGGTGAAGAAGTTGGCATTTGAGTGCTGACTATCTTCGGATCCACATATTCGTGCGAGCAAGCGTTCTCTTGCATGAATATAATTAAAAGTAAAGTAAGAAGCCAACTAACAAATGAAAATTTAGAGTCGTGTTTGAAACTTAAAGCAACAAGTTATGAGCCAAATTTATCAAACTTTCTAAAACCATGCAAAGCCAATGATCCCATTGAATTTGTTTGCTCAATGTATGTTATTCTTTTTTTTTTATTTTAAGTACAAATTACATTGTTTAGTAAAGTTTAAATTTTCTACTTGAATAACCATGCAAAGCCATCGCTCCCATTGAATTTGTTTGTTCAATTGTTTGTTATTGAAGTACAAGTTAGTGTTGTAAATAAATGTTTAATTGTTTTAATTTTTTACTTAAATAGTAAGTAATTATCTAATGATGAATAAATAGAATGATATAATGAATAAATAGATATGTTTTCTTATGAATAAATAGATTAGTTTTTTTTTTATTAACAAACTTTATTTATGCGAGTACTAACAGGTGGGCTAGTATTATTAAATCGGCGCTACTATTATTAAATCCATATGAATTTTTGTTAGCCCTAACCTTCAAAAGACACGTGGAAAAATTTGACAGCTGTTGCACTATTAGTATGTGAGTTATAGCATTTTTAGTGAAGCAACTTTAGTTAGTTTGAAAAAATGGATAAAAAGGAATTTCATGTGTTAATAACGCATTGCTTTTTGGCGAAAAAAATACTATTGAAGCCAAGGCATAGCTTGATAAACATTATTCGGACTTTGCACCAGAAAAATCAAGAATAGAGAAGTAGTTTGCTAAATTTAAACGAGGCGAAATGAGCCCCGAGGACGACGCAGAGACGCCCCAAAGAGGCTGTTACCGACGAAAACATCAAAAAAGTCCACAAAACAATTTCTGATAATCGTAAAGTGAAGTTGATTGAGATAGCTGAGACCCTAAAGATATCAAAGGAACGTGTTGGACATATCGTGAATGAATATTTGGATATGCAAAAGCTCTGTTCAAAATGGATGCCGCGCGAGCTCACAATCGACCAAAACAACAACCAATTGATGATTCTAAGCAGTGTTTGGAGCTGTTCAATCGTAATAAACCCGAATTTTTTGCATCGATATGTGACAAGGGGATGAAACATGGCTCCATCATTTCACACCGGAGTCCAATCGACAGTCAGCCAGAGTAGACTGCACGTGATGAACACTAAAAATGCTATAACTTCATTAAAAATGCTATGACTCACATACTAATAGTGCAACAACTGTCAAATTTATACATGTGTCTTTTGAAGATTAGCGCTAACTAAAAATCATGTGGATTTAATATCAATAGCGCCATCTATGTGTCAGCCTACGAACTTTTCAGCCCACCTGTTATTTATTGTTGGCAAGAAAAAAATTTTGTGGCTCTTTAAAAATTGTGAAATTTTGTAAATTGCCATTTTTGGCTCTTCCGACTCAAAAGGTTGCCGACCCCCTGTACTAGACCTATAATGGCTTCACTTTCAAGCCTATGGAAACACTTTTATTTTTGTTTACAAGCATTATATATACATAGAGAGTGAGAATTTATTTTATTACATATTATTATTTACAAAAAAAAAAAAAAAAAATGATAAATAAAAAATTAAAGTTGATTCACAAGTGCAGTTAACTTCAAGTTCTCGAATCTACGACGAATCTAATGCGCCATGCCTGTGGTAGACCTTAATTATAACATGCGTAATACATGGAACCACAAAGAACTTTCTCTGATTATATAAGTGGAACTCCCAGCCTGTGCAGTCACTTTTCAGAGGAAAAGAGAAAAAACAACAAACATCGTGTCGATTCCCTGCAGAACACTGTTTTTTTTTTCTAAAAAAACCTAAAAAAACAACAACCTCCCTCCCAAAAATCCTCAAGAGAGGGAGGGGGTCAGCTTCCCCTCAGTTCTCATTGGAGTAGACATTTTTTTGACTCATGGTCTATCACCAATCACGATGCATCAATGTATAACAAATATGCTAGTATATCAACTATGTTAGCATATTCGCTAATTTCATGACGTTTCATTATCCATTACACTGATTATTTGCTGTCAGATTTGAGTAACAGGTTGTTCTCATTAATACAAAAGAACTAATTGCATGTAATATAAACGTCTATGATACCTTTTATCTGCTATCATATTTGAGTGATAGATTATTATTATGCACTTGTTAAAGAATATGCATTCCTTTTCGGCTGAGAACAGAAATGTATATCTCTTCCAATGAGAAAAACGCTACAATTTTAAAGGAAAACAGAATTTCTGAATTCTACATTATTTCCTTTCTCCTTTTTATTGATGATACATTATTGTCTTGATTTATGTATATAAATACACTTCTGTTTACTCCAAACTGTATTTATTTTTGTATTTTATGAATCTGTTATATCCAAATACAAAATGATTTCCTTCTACTTTAACTTTTGAGGCTATCGACATCAAAATTTTATATTATTTGATTAAAGCATAACAAAAAGAGTAATAGTAGAGATAATGGCTTGCTGAACTCAAGAGATTCATTTAAAAAAAAAAATTATTTTTAGCTTATTTGATAGATAACAATTAAAATTTCAATTATTTACACAGCTAAGAATTTATATATTCAAATTCATATGATTAATTAATTAAGTTAACATTTATATATTGAACTGATAAAATCACAAAGCATGCTAAAAGATTTGGATAAAATATTATTTCTTCCAAAATAGGTAACAATATTTATTTTCTCAAGCATAAGAACATCAGACTCCTAAGTGCAAAAGAAAATGTATTTCCATTTCGATCACAAGCTATTGTAAAAGGAAATTCATTTCTCCAGAGTATTGCAAACAATCTTATTCTGAAAGGTAGAAAATTAAATAACGCGCATTCTACTTTTACTTAGTAATGATTGAAGCGTATGAATTTTTAAAACATTGATGGCTTTCGAAACAATCAAAGGCGAAGAAAGTAATTACCGATAGGAATGTTGCCTAATATAAACATTTCGTATTCAAAGAATTGCAAAATGTTTTTTTATATCCATTCCAGGAAACTCCTTTTCTACAAAGAGTATTCAAATTATTTTTGACAGACAAAAGATTCAATTCTATGATAGAAATTTCTTAATAGCTTTTAAATTAGCATATGAAGAAGTATTTTAACTTTAGATATGCATATTAAATAGATAATATATTAACATCATTTTAAGTCATAACGTACTAAAGAATTGATAATAAAAAAGCCATTTTTTAAGTTCTAATATTATTTATCGTACATTTAATCGAAAGTTGTAAAATAACAATTAGCTAACCGTTAGTTAAAGTACAGACTAGTTATTTGTAAAATATATATATTTTTACAAAAATAAATTTCTCTTCAAAAATTTTCTTTACTAAAGACAACTAGTGATTATTTAGCAGATGGCATCATTTAAAAATGCTGAAAAATTGAATAATGTATTATGTTAATGTGTATGTTAAAATGTATTACAATATAAGAGTATAATTGCATTATGCAAATATCTAAAACTGCTTACTTTGTGAAATTTAAATCTTTCAACCATACCTGCCAGAGCATTATAATACGTAATAATAAAGTTTTTGTCCCAGAAGTGGGGAATTATGATATTATGTTCGTGGTATCATTAAATGTTGACATCTTTGTTATGGACCACATAACTTTGGAATGCCTATTTCTATTCTTATAACGTATATAAATGTTATTATAATGTATATAAAAATTACTGACTTACGAAACGGTTTTCAGAAGTATATTTTATAAAGAAGGTTTATATAAATAAGACTTGTCAAACTCCTAATCAGATAATTCGCCAATAAGATACTTACCGTCCGATCAGCATCATTAATTTTGCAGAGGCATTGTACTTTGGCTATAAAACGTTTTACTAGCAGACACGAATCATCGTCATTTTGCATAGTTGAAATTGTACTTCTCAGCACAATTTCCAGTACTTTCTCAAATAATCTTCAACATGAACTTAAAGTGATGAATATTTATTCCTGATAATTCATCATTCTGTATAATGTGAATAAACTAGCAGACATCGTGAATTTAATCTAGGCTATTTGCTACAAACATTTCAGTGCCAATTCTGCCATAGATCGAATTGTAAAAAAACAAAAACAATAGTACTGCAGAAGAAAAAGTGGTTCAAATGAATGAAGTATTAATTTTGAAAAGGCGAACAATGCGTTCCCTCGAGAATTATATAGAAGAACTCAGAAAACAAGAAATAAGGATGGAGAGAGATCAAGGTCAACTAATCATTCTTTTAAAAACAGATTAAAACTTTGGACTTCGAAACCGGGAGATTCGAGAGGGAGAAATAAAATCAACAGGATAGTAAAGCAGTGAGACAGCAATAGAAAAAATAACTTTTTTAATCACAGTTATAGTTATTTCCATGTGTTTGTTTTAGGAATATTGTGTTTATTTGTCGTACTGTCATTTTAAAATAACTAAATTTGACAGTTAAACGTTTCATTCAATCATTTAAACAAAAAAACTGGGTTCCCACCATGATAGCAACAAACTTTACTGAGCTGAGACCACTCACATGCAATCATTTAAACTTTTATTGGCGCAGTCGCAATGGATTCGACACTCTACAAATAGTTACAGATGAGAATTTTTTTATTTTTTTATTTTTGAAATGTATCCTCCTACATTTTAAAAATTTTAATGCTGATTTAATATTAAATTTTAATGTTTTAATGTGCTATTTAAAAATTTCTTTTGACCATTCCATGAAGAATTTTAATTTCTTCGTTAGAGGAAGACAAACGATTATTACGATTATTATTAAACAAATGATTTATTACTTGAATTGAATTAAAAATATTAAACTACACCTTAGTAGTCAATATAGGATAAAGTATTTTCATTATCAGAAAAAAACGAAATAATAAATCGGCTGAAGATAAAGAAAACATGTCTTTTGCATTCTTCGAGAGTAACCACTGGAGTCAACAAGCTCAGAATATATCTACATATTTGCAGAAATCTTAAAACAAAACAAGGTTTTTGTTTCAAGATTGCGTTAAAGTTTCTGATAACGTCAAAAACCTTTACTACATATAAACATCAATTGCAAAAATATGCTACTGGTTTACAACAAGCAAGAAACCTGCAGCAACTTTATATTTTTATTAAAATGCTATAAAATGCTTCTTCTTATTGGCAATAACAAGAAAACATTGCTGTTAATCTAATTAATTTTTGCAGTTAATTACTCAACAGCCAAATTTTGACATTAGTTTGTAAAAAACAAAACGTTCTGCGTATTCTCACTATTCCTATCGATTCAACTATAACTGAAATTCATTCTGAACCTACTATTCCTCTGATATCAAACTCCAACCAATCCTATTTCAGACTTTCTAAGTTTACCTGAAGGATTTAGTTAGTTATTACTGAAAGATCCAATTAAAAGGGATTTAGCGAAAATGGTTATATAAAAGTATAGTTTGTTTCAAAAAGGATGGATGGCAGAATTAAAAGAAAAAGAATATCCAAATTTGAGATAGAAAGGTAATTGTTATGAGCAACAGCTACACAAACAAATTATTTATCAACTTAATGAACCACAAATTTTCCAGCAATGACAGTTGAATATTCATGTTATCTCCCCCGATTAACCAAGCTGTAAAAAATGTAAAAACAAAACTTTACTGATCTGTCTGTTGTAATTGCCCGATGTCATCGACACTGCAATTAACAGGGTTTTAGTTTGCATCCATTATTATTTGTGTAGTATGAGGCAGTTCGCCCAATGAAGTGGAAGTTTAAGCGGATTATTGGTGCAAAGAAAGATAAAAAAGGAAAATGGTGAGTAATTTGGAGACTTTGAAAGGATACAAATATCTATATTCATATTGTAACAAACTAAATAAATAATTCAGAGGTTGGTTCAACATGTTAAAAACTTAGTTTTTGAGATATTTGCAACATTTAATTTTGATATTATTTTAACCAATTTAATTTTTCTGTAACATCATCATCCATCATGACGTATGTGCTTTTCCCGAAGAGAGTTGTTGTAAGGATTAACTATACATTCCTGCGGGAATTATATAGCAGACCTCGCGAAGACAAAACAAGGAATAAGAATCGAGAAAGATCAAGGTCTACTAGTCATTCTTTTTAAAGATGGATAAGCATTTAGGAATCGAGCTATTCAGAGTGAGAAATAGATTCAACATGGCTATAGAGAAAATTTAGAAAAGTATTTTCTCTATTGTCTATGGCTATAGGCAAAGAGAAAATACATAATTGAACTTTTTAACTTTTTTTTTACAAAAGAATTTTTAATATGATTTATTTTATAATTATTTTCCGTCTGTTTGTGTTTGATCTCTTCAGTGCATATTTGACATGTCGTCGTTTAAGAATTCACACAAAATTTACAATACTATTATAAAATTAAAAATATTGTTTATTCAAGATGAGTGATATAAAAAAATGTTTAAAAATTGTTATGTATAAATTGTTTATGTATTTTTTATTTTATATTTTTATGAAATGTATATATATTTTTATTTTAGGAAATGTATAAATTATTTGAATATTTTTATTTTAGGAAATGTATAAATTATTTGAATATTTTTATTTTAGGAAATGTATAAATTATTTGAATATTTTTAATTTATGAAATGCATAAATTATTTATATATTTTTATTTTATATTTTATGAAATGTATATTTAAATTTATCCTTTTTGTGATTGATGTTAGCAATCCTCTATTTTCTACATTTAATGCGTTTTCCAATGACGTAAAAATATTTTTCGATATAAACAATCATTTAAATGTCGTTGTGTGTTCAAATGATGAAACGAATGTTGAGGTGAAGGATAAAAAGTGATTAATAAATAAAATATGCTTTAAATTTTACATATTCTATATGTGATTGTTTAAGCTATTTTCTGTACTTTATATTTTTTTCTGCATGAAATTAAAATTATTTAAAAACCTGTTTTCTTTAAAAGTTAAGATGACTTTAAAAAAAGGAAAACTTTTTACTTAATAAAGAAAGGTCTAAACAAAGAAAAGAAAAATGCGGAATTTAAAAGAAAATACCTAAAACTTTAAATGAATCATAAAAATTTAAAGAAAAATACCACGTAAAACCCATTGATTTATTATATTAATAAAAATAAATTATTTTCTTTCATATATGCAGCATTTAATAAAAAAGAAAATTTATACATATTTTTAATCCTCAATTTCTATAATCTCTTGCAAATTTAGGACATAATTTATATGAAATACAATTCATAGAAATAAATGCTTTAAATAATAAATTTTCGAAGCATCACTTATTTTAGTTGTAAGATATCTTGTAATACTGAAAGTCAGACAATATGCTTTTTTTTTTTCTTTTGTAGGCATCACCAAGAAGCAGCCAATATTATAACTTTTGAATTGAAATATAGTAAATAGTGATATATAAAAACGTGGATTAAATGAATAAATGTTTCCCCTTTTTTTTAATATTTCAATATTTTTATCCATTAAGAAAAAAGAAAAAATTATTTAATCTTTGAAAAGTATTAAAATGTTTCTGCTATTTTTGCAAATTCAAAAAAACAAATGGATAAAGTAAAAAATTGAAAATAACAAGATTGCTGCAAATGTATTTATAATTAAATAAGATTTTACTGTTAATATTTTTATATTTGATGATTTGCCAAAACATTTAAACTTCTATTACGCTCAGCTGTCAAAGCTTCCTTACTTATCAAAATAAAGAATTTATTCCATATAATAAGATATATGACTGTGGTTTTTGTTATGATTGATTGTTACGTGGCAGTATTCGACTTAATAATTTATGATATGAACTCAGCAATGGTGAAATCCATACTGCTTATATCGATTATATACGAGCTGTTGATAACCATTACATGTTATTGTATAATAATTCGACTTCAAAAACTTGAATTTACTCAGTGGATAACATAATGAATTGACTCATCGGAACTCTTGCTACTTTCTAACATTATTTATAATACCTCTTAGTACAATCACGGCCTTCTTAGTATTTCGCATAGATTCTGGCAATGGTAAATAACAGTTACATACAAAAAAATATATACGAGCTCCAAAATATTTAATGCTAATACCAGGAAAGACTTTCAATTATTTTTGAAAAAGAAGTGTAAAGTGAATTATAAGATCAATATAATGGTTATGGGATCCATAGATCCTGATTAAATGAATAAAATAATTAGATTCTTCATAACCATAAGCTTTATTGGGTATTTTTAAATTTTTTTTTCTTTGTCAATAAAGAAAAAAATGAAGTAATAGAATCGTAAGTTATTGATTACTCTAAATACAAAAGAAATGAAAGATTCAAATATGCATTTTCAGAGAGTACAATAGATCTTATTTGAGTTACCATGTTACTGTTCGCTACAATGTTATCATAAAGATGATATAAATAACGGCTTAAGAGATACTATAGGAATGTCACGAGTAAAAGAACACGATATGACGACAAAATAGATATACAATAGTAACTTTATATTTAACAAAGGTAGAGCTAGTCGTGCTAGCCATTTAAATAAATTTAATATTTTATCACATTTCTTTAAGCAACCAGTCAATATGCTGTCTTTATATCAATTATATACTTCTTACAAAAATATAAATCTTAATCCATATTCAAATAATCCAAATAAATAGCGAGAGAATTAATTTCCATAGAAATAAATAAATCCCATTTATAAAAGTATTACTAAAACAATTTTCCAGCAATACAAAAAATATTAATAGGGCTTACATAAAAAAAAAGTAAAATACACTGAAGAAAAACTGCAAAATGAAAATAAAATAAAAAAAAATGAACTGCTAATATAATTAAACTATATATAACTATAAAACTGATTGTTTGTTGTTTAATAGGAAGAATAACTTATTTCCTTAACACGCGGTTCATGTGATTTTAATAAATATCTGAAACATAATAAAATACCAATAGTACCAGTAGTACTTAAAATATAACAATATCTCAAATTCTATGCTGAAATTATTTATAATATTATCCCAAATTTATACAGTATTATTTCAGATAGAAATTGATTTGTCGTTATTGCTATTCAAACAATGCTACTGCAATAAAATTCAAACTAATGCATTTCTAAACTTTTGTAATAACTAATTTAAACAATGTTGATGGAAAAACTATAATTTAAAGTAATAGTTAAAAATACTAAAATGATGTTTTTATGCTTAGAATATCACAAATTTAAATAATATTTATTTTGTGTTGAGAAAATAAAAAGTTGGGCTTCACTAATATATACTGTACTACGTTTTTTTACATGAAATGGATTTATTTTTTTTTTTTTTTTGGAAAATGAGCAAAAGAATGAAAGCAGAAAAAAAATGATGGATGTTATAGTATTTTTAAAACGTGTTTTCTTTCTGGAAAGGATCTACTTTGTGAATGCTTTCCTTAAAAGAGTTTCTTTCTTTTTTTGTTACCTCCCTGAAAGATTGAACACAAAAGTTATTCTTACTTTACATGTTTCTGAATATTTGTAAGAAAACTCATGATTTTCTTTTCGTTTCTAAGGCAGCAAAATATTTTCTACTTCACTTCCCTTTTGATAGTTAGAATCTAACGCTAAAATAGTAAACGAGTACAGCCCAATTAGAGCTTGATAAATTTTAAGTAATTTTTTTATTTGAGTAATTTAAGTAATTTCTTAGAAAGGATTTGCAAATCACTACTTTTTTTCTTTCTTTATAAATGGTAGTTTATAGATAGATTTTTCTATATTAAACGGTATTATTTTCTGAAAATTAATAATGTAATTTATATGCTATAAATGTGAATGATTTTATTTCCTGTGATGCAAAATCTAATGATATGATCCATTAGTCATGTATTATCTGTGCATTCTGTATTTAATAGTACATGGCGATTTCATGTTTTCTTGTAAAAATGTGATACTGTTAAACATTGACACATAAGTAGAAAATTTACAAAACCTTTCAACTTTTTACATTTCTGACTAAATTAAAATGCCTTATCCCAAATAAAATATCCAAATCTAAATTAAAACCAAAACCGAATTAATCCTTATCTCTAGTAAAATATCTTAATGCAAGCTATGGATTTCTGGCTATAAATACTTTTATAATTAAAAATAATATGTCCAAAAATTTAATAAAAATAGTTATAATATATTATTTTAAATACCTAGAAACACAGTATACTGCCAGTCGTATTATGTTGAAAATTTGGCTCATAAATCCCACTCAATCAGAATGAATGATATATGTTAAGTCATTTACTATAAAATGCTCGAAAAAAATATGCTGATTTATCGAGAGACACAATCTTAAAACTTAAATTTTTTCGAAAAATCATTAAATACATTTTGGTTCGGTACAATCATTAAATACATTTTGGTTCGGTACAATCATTAAATACATTTTTGGATGTTTATTTCCGTAATAAGAAATCACTTGGGAGACCATGATATTTAGAATACAGAAGAACTTTTTTTCCTTAGAGAACAAAGAAAGAAAATATACAAACGAAAGTGAATTGAAATCATACAGTATGGAAAGAATAGTGTTGAATCAATTGCCTGCTCAAAGGAAGAAAAAGAAAAACAAACGGATTTATATGATATCATTTAACTGTCTGATCTCATACAGTACACAAAAAAACAAAGGCAGACTTTATTCAAAATAACATTCATTGTTAATATGCAAGCAATCTAAATTAAAATTATTTTTATTCCAAGTTAAAATAAAAAATTTCAAAGCTATTTTAAATTGTTTATTTAAAATCAGAAAAGGAGAAAATAAAAAGGCTTATTTGCTTTTTTTTTTTTAAATTAGAAAGGGAATGTATTAACTTTGCATATTACATAACGACAAAAACTTTATCATACCTTATTGGTGCATCATTCATCTATTATTGACAAATTAACTGACTGGTGGAAATTTGAAATGTTTGTCATAGAAATTTTGTGATGTTTAATTATATGTATCATCTAATAGATAGCATATGATATAAAAATTATTTATATTTTAATTGCATGCATAATTGAAATAATATCAATGAATAACAATAAATATAAATACTTTAGATTTAATTTAAAACATATTTAATGTATAACAGCCTGTATTCCTGTTACTGCAACGGAAATAAACTTTTTAAAACTTTTTTCTCTTATATGGCACACGGACAAATATTTTAATTTCGATATCAGTTATTTGTAATTAAAATTTTTGATATTAATTGAAATATTTAATTACATTAATACATGAAATATTTAGATAAGAATTGTTCTCTTATTGCTAATAATTTTCATTCAAACATTTTTAAAATTCAAGCGCTTGTTACAAATCAACCGCTATAAGCAACCATTACTTCAATTACTATGAAAAAAATTTTGTAATTACAAATAATTAAACTTATAATTAAAATATTTCTTTGTATTGCATCTATAAGAAGAAAAAGTTTAAAATTTTTAAGTTACAATAACATGAATACAGACCGTTATGCATTAAATGTGTTATAAATTAAATTAATTAGTTAAATATGAAATTAAAAGTATTTTTAGCTTCTTATTCTATTGAAGATTAATAAAGAAAATATTGCAAACTTTTAATCTAATTCTCTGACTTATAATAGATTAAAAGTTCTTGATATTTTCTTACTTAATTTTTAATAGAATAGAAGCTAAAAATACTTCTCCTCCTTTCATATTTAAGTAATTATAAAATTATATAGATAGATTAAAAATAAAACGTACATATGTGTAATGCTTATGTATAAACAATATTTCTTTAAAGCATCTTGCAGTTCCTAATACTTATATCTGGTGTTAAATTGTCATTTTTTTTATTTCACTTGTATCATTAGTAAACTCTGGAAACATTTTTGAATTTATCAAGATATACCGATATATGTGTTTGCTTGTGTTTTAATTTTAGATATATTAAAAATGTATACATATTTGCTTTATATAGATTTCTTAAACGTTTCCCCAAAATCCAAAAAGAAAATGTTTAAAAAGTGAAAGCTAATTAATAATCATGTATATTTGAGATATTTTACTCATACATTTAAATAAATGTGTTTAAAAAGGCCATATTTATAATTCAGGTTTTTATTGTTGATTTGGATGTTCATTTTACAGTAGTGTTAAACCTTAATACTTTGAAATAAATATTACAAATGAAACTTTTACAAGCTATGCAAAACAAGCGCTGAAAATCTTTAAAAATACATTTTTTTGTTTACTTGTATTGCTTCAATGACGATCCTTTTAAAAAAAACATAAAGTAAAGAAACAGTATTTTAACTGCATTTATGTTTAAATAAAATGCTAATTAAAAAAAAAAAAAACTACATGCAAATGGCAGTAAGAATCAATGCCAAAAATTTAGAATTCTGTAAAAGAAATCGGAAAGAATTCAAAAATGAAATATTGCTTTTCCGATACTATCATTTTTAGTAATAGAATTCTTTTTATTCCGTCTTACCTAGAACATTGATTTCCTTTGGTATCAAAGGCTGACAAAAGTATCTGTCGCAGAGAATTTGTGATAAAAATTTGATTTTCGATTTGTTTGAAATAGGCTGTATACTTGCACTCTTCTTACAAATTGTTAGAACTTAGTCTTCAAAAGTCTTTAGTTCTTCAAATTCTAAGAAGTCTTTAGTTCTTCAAATTCTAAGAAGTCTTTAGTTCTTCAAATTCTAAGAAGTCTTAAGGTTTGAGAATCTTTTCAACAAAACAAGATTATATTTTTTGTTTCTTCTTCCTGAATATAATCAGATGAGTTTAAGAGATATAGTATTTAATCGACTATTTAAATCGAAACTTAATAGATTTGTGATAATTGTTACAATATACAATATAACAACTTCTATTTAAATAAAATGTTTCAAATTAATTTAACAAAAACCTAATTCATTTTTCCAAAAAAAAAAATAAATAAATAAAACATAATCAAATTACTAAAAATAACCGCTGTAGGATACCATTTTGTAAAATTATTTTAAACAGAAAAAACTTTAAAACATAATTTAATAATTAATTAAAAATATTTTCACTTTAAAATGTCAATTGTTTAAGTGTACTTTATATATTCCGTTGCATATTTTAATACTTGTATTAGTGAAAGTTTTCAGGTATGTTGTTCTGTAATTTTTCAACAAAAAATGATTGTTTTTTGTTTCTTTTTCCTGAAAACGATCAGATCAGCTTTACAGAGATAGTAATTAATCGACTATTGAAATCGAAAGGTAATAGATTTGTGATAATTGTTATAATATACAGTATAAAAATTCTATTTAAATAAAATGTTTCAAATTAATTTAACAACGGAAAACCTAATGCATTTTCTAAAAAAAATAATCATCAAATTACTAAAAATTACTGCTATAGGATACCATTTTGTAAAAATTAATTCCATCAGATAAAACTTAAAGCATAATTTAATAATTAAATCAAAATATTTTCACTCGGAAAAATTCAATTGTTTAGTGCACTTTTTATAATTCCATTACATATTTTGATACTTGCATTAGTGCAAGTTTTCAGATATGTTGTCCTGTGAAATTCAAAGAATTGAGGATATTTAATTCATTAAATTAGAAACTTTTATCAAAAGAAATATTTAAATACTTATACTCGAATTAAAGTTAAGTACTTGTTTCTTGATTAAACTAAACTAGAAACTGTAGGCCAGAATATTCTAGGGGATAGCGTACATGACTTAAGAACTAAGTAAACTTAATTCGAAATTCGGAGAAAAAGACCCAACAGAAAGTTCTCGAGTTTATACCGCAGGGATACGATGTCCTTCCATTGCATTCAAAAATTACAGAAAAATGTGATCTTTTAAATGGCATCCCTGGATATGTCGTTAATAAGTTTCCAGATATGTTGTGAAATTCAATAATTTAATGAATTAAATATCCTCAATTTTTTTTTATCAAAAGGAATCGAATTTTTTTTTTTTATCAAAAGAAAAAAATTTAGTTAGTTACGCTGGAATTAAAATTAAGTATTTATGCCTTGATTAAAATAAACTAGAAACTCTAGGCCAGAATATTCTAGGGCAGGGATCTCCAAACTACGGTCCGCGCCAGTCATCAATCATCAATCCGGCCCACGACAGCGAATAGTTTATTGTTGCTGTAATAAGTTGGATAAAAAAAGTTGTAAAAAAATAAATAAGTTGGTTTTGAGACCCCTATTCTAGGGTATAGCGTGCTGGACTTAAGAAGTAGGGAATCTTTGTTTGAAATTCGGAAAACAAGGCCCAACAGAAAGTTGTCGCTTTTATACCGCCAAAGATACGATGTCCTTCCATTGTATTCAAAAAGAGAAAGAAGGGTGTGAATTTCTAGACACCCTGAGTTGAAAGTTTCAAATTATTGCCGTACAAACAAATCTAAATGTCTAACAGCCGATTGAATATTTTGTAGTATTTTTCTAGTATTTCATTTATTGTTCTAATGTAAAGCTACATCAATAAAATCTTATTAAAAATTATTTTTCTGATTCAATCGAACATTTATCATAAAGAAAATCTTTAAAAATTACTGTGAGTACTTTACGAATTCTACACATCCTATCAGTTAGCTACCAAAAGTTTGTTTGATAACTTATAAAGGTAATTTATTCGCGCAATTTCAGATAAATTATAATCAGCTAAAACAATGATCTTTTGAAATAAAAATAAAATAATTTTGGAATATTCTTTCCTGGAATATAGTTCCCAATGGTGTACTACTAGGTCACATTTGTGTTGTGCTATATTAATTACCTTTTAAAGAAATAAAAAATGCTTTAAAGCGGAATTGTAATAAAACCAAATTGGCGAAATGTTTATATTCATATTTCTTATTCCCATTATATATTTCTTATTTGACATTTTTATTACATTCATTTTATTATTTAGAACAGTTAACTTAAACAATACAAAAAAGGGTTTAGTATTTAGAATATTCATTGCCTATGTATGTTGAATATTTATCTGATTTTTAATTTAATAATACTACTTTATGATTTTTTTCCTTCAAAACAGTCATCATAATAAAATATATTACGTTATTCATTGAAACCACATCTCGAAATGTAATAAAAAAAGTAAAAGTAAAATGGAAACTAAACCTTTTTTGTTTATTTTTCTTAATTTGAATAATTTCTCCAACAATATATGAAAGAGAGAAAAAAAAATTTATTAAAGAAGTGTAATAAAAAACAGAACACCGGATACACGTTTTTTACGTTTACACGTTGGATAAATTTCATTGGTTTGCAATTACCCATCACCCCTATTAAGAAAGTAACGGTTACTTATTGCCGATTGGTCTTGTGTAACGGATAGTTGTTGTAGATCGTTCTGATTCTCGAAGAGTGATTGCAGTCGCCATTCGTGAAAGCGTTGTTCATTTATTCTAAGCGTTATTTGCGTGATTTCGCAATCTTTTGTCGATGATGTCTGAAGGTCGAGAATCTTCTCATAATAAGCGGCCTAATTCACATGGCTATCATTGGATATCCACGGGAATAATCCATGAAGATGGCATTTGCGACTGTTGGCCACAAGTCGTGTTTTTCTCAAAATGTGAAAATCAATCCTGGCGACATCGCTCGGTTACCTGTACCCCTACCAGCTCCTGTCAAGAATTGGTCGTCATCAAATGTTGAACATATGGACATGATTTCTCGCTCTATGAGTCAATGTTTTCACAACATCGAAGGTTTCGAGAAGAATCAGCGCTTAGCGGAAAAAGACAACACGTGTCTGGTTACTCGAAAGTTGTCGGCCAGAAGCCCGGTTTTTACGCAGAACGTGCTGCCAGTAAACTGTATCCGTCGGAATTAAAGGCGGACTTAATGATTTAAATCCTTGCAATGATACATGGCGTGAAAGATTAATTTGGGATCCAAACTGTAATATACCCCCTTACTGTACTGATTTTGTCTCAAGGCCTGGATACTTTACTGAAGACGTGTGCGGAACTGTATGTGATATGGACAATTTGAATATCGGACGATGGAACCATGCCCCGGTGCCACCAGGTAAGAAGTTTCGATTTCGATTATTAGTTAAGTAGCCCTCGCAATTAATTTTTATCTGTAATTCTTCTGAAAAGATTTTTGGAGTGTTTAAGTGTACTATCTAAATTTTAAAATCTTTTGTAATAAAGTCATCTGTTAACGCATAGTCACAATTCTCAACAATTTAGTGTTTTCAGTTTCCATGTGTGTATATATGTATTTAAGCATAATCAGGGTAAAATTTAAAAGAACGAGCTGTTTCTTTGAATTTTAGCCTAACTTTTAATTTATTTTAATGAACTTTTAAATGTTGTTTATTTACAATTTTTTTTACTTTGTGTGATAACATTAATTGTTCATTGAAACTGATGTAGTGAATTTAACAATCGAAACAAAATCACTTTTAATTTGTAAACATTACAGATGCATTAGATAATCGTTTGCATAATAAAAATTGATGGTATTTTAATTAATCTAATTATTATTTTAAATAAAAATTCAAAAAGAATTTCATTTGAAAATATTCCTTAATAATTTAATGGGGTAACATGAATGTATTGAGACAATTTTATGTCTAAAAATTATATAGAAATAATCTGTAAATGAATGTAAAGCAATTTAATGAAATATACAGTCAAATATACAGTTTGCTTTCTTGTTTTTCTTTTCTTTTGCCTTTCATTAAACTTTTGATTAACTTTTTTTTTAGAACTAACTAATAAATGGAAAGTTACTTTTGATAAATTTTTGTCTTTGCATCTAAATATTTTCTAATGCCAGTGATGCTTATATATCCGTTATGAATAATGTTCAAAATTCAGAATCGGCATTACTCGTTAATTTTAACTGACATATGTTAAATTATTAGCAATTTTCTCATGTAATAAATGTAGTATAGAATTTTATAAAAGCAAGTGGAAATTTCTTGTGAAATTTAGTGACCCACAATTCTTTAGGAAATTTTTGAAATTTTTATGCAAGAATCTTTAAATCTTTACTTTTTCCCTCATTGCTTACGTTTGAATCAGCAAAAAATGATTTTGTTTTTTTAGGAAATTTAAATTAAAAGGTTTATTTGTATATAATTTTTCATTACTTTATTATTTGAAAAAAAAAATATCTTCATTGAAAATATTTTTCAGTTTATTACATTTTCTTTTTAGTTGTTCATGTAAAAAAAAAATTTTTTGCTTAATAAATGTTATCTACTCAGTAAAAATCGGCTTAGTGTCACTCGCGTCCATAGCATATCTTCTAGCTACACGTGCCCCCTGGGTAATGCTAAATGAGTAACAGTAATGCAGCCCTTGCTTATGGCATAAAGATTAACTGTCTGTATTGCCAGCTGCATTAGAACAACAACAATTCAGTAAAAATCTTGTGTAAAATATTTAAAAAATTTATGAATTAGTGAAAATTAGTAAATATCACCCACAAATTTGACAACATTTTTTATATGAAATATAGAGTGCTGAAAATATTTAATAAATCTCTAATGAAAACGAGGGCTGCAATAATTTTTAATTTAAAATTTTTTAAAGAAAAAACTGATTAAAATATCGAAATTATAAATAATTTCAGAAAAAAATAAAAGGGGTTACATAACTATTTCTATTTTTTAACTATTTCATGCGCAATATAATGAGGAATTACAGTTCATAATTTATTTTAAATTAGTAAACATGAAATGGCGTTTCATGTCTACAAAAAGAAAAATAATTTTAGTTTTTAAAATGTTTAGAAAAATAACGCTGAAAAATACGAAGGAATAAGAAAAAGAATCTTTCTGAAGGTAAAATATCTGATAACAATTAAATCTGCTATGGGACAAATTATAAACGGAAATTAATTTATATACCTATTTATCATTATAAAGAATTTAAAATGTAAAAATAAGTGTTAAATCTAAATAATTATAGACATAACCGCATATACTTTGGTCATCATGCTACTGATGGCACTTGTTAAAGGAATGCAACTTTTATTTAATAAAAAAATAAATTATGAGATTCTTTTCCTTAACTTTAAGATTAGGGACCAGATAAAAAATAACGAATTCATAGCAAAAGTAAACTACAAAATGTTATAATTTTTAGTTTAATAAAAGCATGTACGAAAATCTGTTGTCAATTTATACAGACTTAATTTGATAAGTATTTCATTAAATGTATTAATTATTAATTTCAGGTTATCAGCAAGAAATTCGCAGTAGATCAATGAACAACATTGCAATCCAAAAAGCAGCCGACAATGGATTAATGGAGATGCCAACCAAACACCTTGTTTCTACTACTACCCAAACTCCAAGAAATCCGTTAGCTGCTGAAAAGAGACAACTCTACTCAGAAGTGTGTAGGAGGAGGAAAAAGTGGAACAACATGTCCAAAACAGCAGCAGAAAGAAGTGAATACTGAGGATGAGCAAGAATTGTATGAACTGACTTATTTTCCTCCAAAAAAGATGTGGAAGAAGAATATGAACTCACTTATTGGGCACCGAAAAGAGATGCTCATCACTAAAAACAAAAAAATTCAGTAATTGCCGTTCAGAACAAAATACCATGAGCTTATTAAATTCACATGGAACTTTATGTAATTCTTTTAAGAACTGAAATTATAAGGACATTATTATTAGTACATTAAAAGTAACTATATCTTTTTATACAGCAGCTTGGTGCAAAATTTGTGTTAAAACATTCTCAATGTGATCTTTAAATTTGTATTTCATCAATAAAAGAGTTAAATTTTCATAAATAGAAACTTGCTTGATGTTTTTTTATTTTTATGATATGTATGTTATTAAATAATTTAATTACTGACAAATACTAAATGCTAGAATTAATTTTAATATTGGTTTTAAAGTTGATAGTATAAATTTTACAAAAATATGACATGAAGAAAAATGTTAAAGCACACAAAATTGAAAAACATTCAACGGTTTTGAAATGTTCATTCTGAATTTTTGTATAGCCTTCAGTACTTCTTTTAAAAGAAAGTTAATAAGAAAGTTTGTTTTAAATCCACTTCTAAAAAAGGAAAAATAAGCTTTTGAAAAACTTCAAATTAATTTAATAAATTATTTGTACAAAAAAATTATTGAGATATCTATTGTGTTAATGCTCTCAAAATAATTGCATTTCCATTTGTAAACTTATATATAAGTGCATATTAAATAAATAAATAAAATATAGAAAATATCAAATTTCACATAGGCTAAAGTTATTATTATTATAATTTTATTTCAAAGAAATAGAGTTGAAAAATTAATTTAATTCTAAAAGGATATATGTAGATATGTTTTCATGGTGGAATGTGATTAGTTTTTTTTAACAACTTTTTGCTTAGAAATTTCATCGTTGCTCAAATTTTATATGACATATTGTATGTTAAGTGCATACCTTTTTTACGTGGTATTTCAAAGAAATTTATTTTTCTGTATTTTGTCAGGTAGGAAGAATGAATATGAAAAAGAATCACTTTAGTGTAAAAATGAAGTAATTTTATTGACATGTAAATTTAAAAATTGTATTAATAGTATACAAATTATAAATTAAAAAAATGTGTCAAATTCATTATGGTATTAAGTTAATTCAAAATCGGATTATAAATAATATTTTTTAATTTCACCTCCAGATGAAACAAAAAAATAAATTCGTAAATAAACTTTACCTTTGTTTAAAGGTAATAAAACAACATAAATCTGTCTATGAGAAAAGCATGTCGATTTCAAATCCACTGGGCAGTATTTAGTAATCTGCCCTTGTGACTTGTTGATGGCGATGTCATTGGAATGTGTATGGCCCTGTGATAAAAAGTGTTTCAACCTCTTTTTACTGTTAAAATAATCACTTTATTCTCCAGCATCTTCAATCTACATACAGCCTGGTGACATTGTAAAATTTTGTTGGTGGAGCTTCTGTAGTAAATTTATTGGAAATGCCACTATAAGTGAGTTTAGAAACACTGAGGGAAATTGACAACCTCATCGGCCTCTACTTACAGTATTTTAAAATTTATAGTCAGTGGCTATACCTGCTAATATGAAAAATATTTATTTCTTTATTTCGAGGATTTCTTCTATTTTGCAGCAAGATTCTTTTTCTTTTCTCTCACAACCGGTTTAAATTTTGATAATTTTGGGGTACAACCTGGAAGAAGACGTATATTACTTCTACGATGGACAACACAGCATTGCAAAAATCGTATATTTAATCCTGCTAGAAGTTCCTTTTTTAATATATCTTCTGCTATAGTTTGTCAACTAATAAATATGTTAAATTTAGAGATTCAAACATGTTACAAAATATTACAATATATGTTACAAAACATTACAATACATGTTACAAAATACTACAATACATGCTACAAAAATATTACAATACATGTTACAAAAAGTATTACAATCGCATACCCTTCAAAATAGAATAATGCAACAATTAGCTTTAATTTAAATATATTTTTGACAATTCCTTTTTAATTTTTCATTTCATCCCACTATTTAAATCTAGAAAGAAAGATTCCCTACCTCAATGACTCAAAATAACTACAATTCCGTTATATAAGAGTTATTTATTGAGGAAAAGGAACTTGGTGTTAATGGTAATTAGTAGTATATTTATAGTGTATAATTAATGACTCCACAATTCTGGTCTTTCAACAGTTTTTCCTTTTCAAATTGGTCGATCTGCAACACTTTAATTAGCTGCCTGGTGGAATACGACACAGCGGTGCCGATCACCGAAAATAAGCATTTTTAATTTTTATTCATGTCATTAAATATGAATAAATCCATCTTAAATTCATAATTAATTTTAGTTTTCGTAACTTTCTATTTTTGACAAAAAATAATTGAGATTTTTCTAGATCCTGAAGTTATTTTTGCAAATTTTATTTAAAAAAAAAAAAAAAAAAAAAAGAATTTACCTTAATTAAGAAAAGATTTCAATCAAGCTGGTATGATGGTTTGATAACTGTAAAAAAATTACTTTGTATAAAAATTATAAATAAGAAAATTTGAAATTAAAAAGAAAATGAGCCTACATAATAGGATAGTTGAAAGAAACAAATATACATGGTGATTATAAAAGAAACTATTTCAATATATAATATACTATCGCACACCCTTAAAAAAATAGAATAAAGAAACAATTAACTTTCATTTAAATATCTTTTCAAAATATATTTTTGATTACGATATACTTCTATTTTCAACCACTAAATGGAGATTGGCGACAGAAAATAATTTTAATTAACAAAAATAATCAGAATATTTCATATTTTCGTAAATTTTCGTAATTTTTTTTTTTTTTAATTTTCAAATTTCAAGATTGTAATAAAAAAAATAACAAGAGAAAAAATTAAAACGCTAAGTGCTATTGTTCTTAAGTTATTTTGGGATTGGGATACCGCACATGCATATATTTTTATAAACACACAAACATACATTTTTATAAGTACTACATGAGAAAGTAATATACTAAAAAAAAGTATATATTATACATATTTTATATCGACTATGTATAAAAGCAAAAATTAATTATTAAACTTAATAGTTTAAAACTATCTAATATCATAAATATTATTTAGAAATCTAGTCTAAAACTTGATAAAACTAGTTTACGCTTATATGTTAATGAATTAAAATAACATGTATATGAGTAGAACGAAAACACGGAACAGATATAATGCATTGTTTGGATCAGTGTAATTGTAAAAATGCAATAAAATATATTTTTGAATTTACTGAAAATAACACCAGCCTTTAAATTGATTCTAGGAATAAAATTAAAAATGGATCAAAAACAAAGCATTTAAAAGTGATAGTTTATAATTTTTACTAGCCAGTATTGAGAAATTGAAAAAGAACTAGTTTCTATTTATGATAATGAAGTTCAGAAACGCATACAAATTGAAAAACAATAAAAGTAACCTTCAAGCTTCGATTTATTTTAAAGAGTTGGCCTAACGTTGCGCAACTGGATGGTCCGAATTTGAAATCTCGCGAATCAAAACATAATAATAAAATATGAATCTTGACTTGAAAACATTTTTACTTTTACTTTATCGATTTTTTTTATAAAAGTAAACTTCTTCAAATAAGCTTCTTATCTTCAATAAGTGGTTGTGGGGCCAGAAAGAGAATCACTCAGAATTTCCTTCCTGCCAGAACTTCAATTGCGTACTTCATAAATATTGATTGTTCCATTATAAATACTGATCTTCAACTACCAACAAATAAATTATATGAAATTGTATTTTAAAAATGATTTACCCTAAATATTTTTTATGAGATTAGAAGTGGTTGCGTTTCCTTCATTAACATAACTTTTATGAAGCTTATTCAAATTAATAACGTTCAAATTAATAACAGATTAATAACGCTAACGTAGTAACGTGAAATTAATAAGGTAACTATAAAATTAATAACGTGACCTAGTAAGCAGTGATTACAAGCTTTGCAATGATCACAAGGATGTGATTGGTATAGGGAATTTTTTTAATCTCTTTAAACAAAACACTCACTACGCAAAATTGGTATTTTTTTCGTTTGAAAAGTTTCTTTCCATTTCAATTTTCATTTAACTTGAAAATTAAGGTGCCTTTCTAAGAGAAAACATTGAATTATAAACCTTCTCATGTCCTTATATCAGGGGGTGGCCAACCTGCGACCAGCCTAGAATATTTTTCAAAGCGTAAATTTTATAACCCCTTACAAAATATAATTTTTTATAATGGCTAAAGTAGGCAAAAACCAATGTATTAAAAATACATTGGTACAAATACAAAGACATCCATATATTCAAAAGTTAACTGCCGAAATTATAAAAAAAATGGATTTTAAAATAATATTTTTGAGAATATATGACATATATTGCATGTTTTATTCATATTCTGCGAACTATGAGTCCGCAGAATAATTAAATTATATTCTGCGAACTCATGATGCGCACTCATCTTGGAGTATCTAATATAGCAGGTTCTGTGTTTCATTTTAAATGACAATCAGTGACGTAGTGCAACCAGACTCTTAGTTGTTGTTAGATCTTTTGGTTCAACTTACACCTGTAAAGGTTTTTTTTTGAAAATGAAATTGATTGCAAACAAAATACACTATCAAACATAACGGACGCAACACTATTACGATGTGCAAACACCAAATTGAGATCGATTTGCAAAAAGCTAAGTGAAAGAACGGAGAAAAAATATAGCACTAGTAAAATAAATATTTTTAATGATTTCATATTTTATTTCGTTTATATTTATATATATTTTTATATTTCATTTTAGTGTTATATATTTCTTTTTACAATGTGCGTTTTAGGATAATTGTTATTATATTATCTATGTTTGCATTTAAGAATATTAGTAGCATGTAAAAAATAATAACTCATTATGTTTCAAATTTTCAGTCCAAAAATGTTTTATAGGGGATCTAAATCAAATATGAGGATATATAATTTTATATAAGCCCACGGAGTTACGATATTGTTCAAAGTGGCCCGCAAGATCATCTGCTGGCAACCTCTGTTTTATAAAAGAAAATTTTACTAGGTTTTGTATTTCCCTCAGTTTATTTCTTAAATTTGAACCTCAGGGATTTTTCATT
Source organism: Caerostris extrusa (assembly GCA_021605095.1). NCBI lineage: Eukaryota > Metazoa > Arthropoda > Arachnida > Araneae > Araneidae > Caerostris > Caerostris extrusa. The sequence continues at coordinate 45,194 of BPLR01003754.1, forward strand.
AAACAGCAAACTATTCAAAATCTTAAAAAGTGGTATAAAATTACATGAAGCTATTAAATTAAGTGCATTGGTGTCTTAAGAAAGCAAGCGCGGAATTCTTAAACAAATTATCATTTAAAAGTCAATATTCATCGATGATACCTCTTTCAGTGCTTAAATTAAGTTTAGAATTCTATAGAATGTAATTTATGACCTAAATTAGGTTGAAATATTTAGTTTTAAGACTTCGGAAAATGTCATTCTGAAATAAATATAGTGTTCTGAAGAAATTTTTAAGGCTTCAAAGAATTTTTTACCTACTACCTCCCGAAGATCTACCTCCCCGTGGTGCACATGGTAACACTATTTAGTGGCTAAAAGATCTGCAACTTGGCATTATTGTTAGATTAATGAACTCTGTTTCAGCTTGTTTTTGTTGTATTTGTTGTATTATTTTGTTGTTGTTGTATGTTTCTTTTTTTCCGTTGTTCTTTTTTGTTGTAACTGTTCATAATCTGCCATTGGAAATAAAAAAAAAAAAAAAGGATTTTTTTTTACAATGAGTAACACAGTTTTACAATCAATTCTAAAATAAGAAGAAAATGTAGCGATATTTTCAACTGACATTTTTATAACTTAAAAAAAAAAAATAATAATTAGTAATTTCCAGATTAATGCCAAAGTCCTGTGTTCATAATAATATTTTCTTTTTACTTACTTCTTAAATTTTTGAACGATATTTGTTAGAAATATGTCCGTCCCTATATTATGAAAATTATTGATGCAAAAGAAACATTCATAATACGATAGCATTACAATGACATTTTTTCAGAATCTTTTAATCCACCATCGTTGGTAATGAATGATTTTCTTTTTTTATAAAACAGACATATTTACGCATGAAAGGATCTTTCTAATCTGTTTAGTTTCCACTGCTTACATTTAACCTTTATATAAAAATAAAAATATTTAAAGAAGAGTGCATTCATATTTTATTATTTTTAATCACGTTAAAAAATATGACCTACATTTTCTTTTCATTTTGACCATGAAATTTACCAGATTTTGACCAGATTTAGTTAACCATGATGAGTACACATTTATTAAATTATGTGTTGAACCTTCAATTGGAATTTATTTTTCTTTTGAATCTTCACAGTTATGCAACTAATTACACTTCAGATTAATGTAGCAACAACTGAACAACAATAAACTGTTAATTCATTTCCACTCTGAAAGTAACTAAAACATAAAATAAATTGCTTATAATATATATGTATGTATATATATATATATATATATATACAGGGCCGGATGAAAGAGGCCCTAGGCTATTCCACATATGAGACCCTTTCACCTCCCATTTTTAATTTTGTAAATTACATGAGGAGATGGCCTTTGATGAATTATTGATGAAATCATTATTTAAAGTAGTTAATGATAATAAAATACTGTGATATATATATCAATATGTTTATACCGCAAGCCTTCGGGCAGGACGGATTAACTTGAAATATCAATGTTAAATGAAACATGCTGTGATTTGTACTAATCTTTATAAAAAATGCGGCACGGATAATAAATTAAAAAAAGTCGAGTACAATTTATTTGGACATTTATTCTCAGCACCATATATAATACTTGTAACAATAACTAATCAAACATAACACATTATTTACAAAGAAACAAAATTCAAATAATAAAAATCTTTGACTACTTAAATAAAATATGCAATAAAAATTATCATAAAAATTAATTATGCAATAAAAATAAATTATTAAAATTAGTTTAATGTCACTAATTAGAATAAAATCTCAAAAGATATATTATTGATACTTTGCAATTACATTCTTGAACAAATATTTTATGCCAACTACTGTTTCAACCGATAAAAAAATAATATGTATAAATACATCTAAAGCTTAACTTTATTTAATAAAATTATAAATTGTTTAAAATTTGAAAACATCATAATGATTTGTAACTTTTTGGAATAAATTGGAAATTGCAATGAAATAAATTTTAACTAAAGATAATTACCTGAGGTCCAATGTAATTGTATGGTTTTTAAAAGTAAACTGCATTTACTTGAATGATTTTTTAATTAAAAAATCTTTGAAAATCTCAATATTTTTTTTTAAATGCAATATCCAAATAAAAAAGCAACATGAAAAAAAAAATAAGTAATAAATTGCTGTTCTGTAATGAATTGTAAATACATTACAAGTATTAAAAATAATTACTTTACATTCATAATACGTGTACTCAATTTTAATCATAAACCCTAGTAAGAAAAGAATCTTTAAAACACAGTTATCTTTTCTTTAAAGAACAAATGCTTTTAATCAACAGAAGTAAAAAAGATGTAAACATTAAATGCGCTTTTAAAGATTTTTTTTTTTATCTGTACTAGCACTTTTCACATTTAAAAATAGCTCTTGCTTTAAAAACCCATCAAATCTTTTTTTCAAACTCAATTACTTACTAAAAGCTCCAACCTGAAATGAAATGTCAAATAATTTATTAAGTAAGAAAAAGTCAGAATGCAAATGTTGCTTCGCTTCGAGTAATTTGAATTACCCAAAAGAAAAAAATGGCATCCTTTATTTTCTGTTGAAATTTTTATGTTTATTAAAAAGGCCTTTCTACGAGTAAACATTTGAAGTAAACGACATAGAATTTCAGGAAACTAAATAAGAAATAATACTAGAAAGAAATTCTATATTTTTTATCTTCTATAATGATGTTTTTTTCTTTATTAAGTGAAAATAGTTATTCTAAAAAATAAACATATTAAGTGCTAACAATTTATTGCAAGAAATCTGATTGCATTTTTCTTGCCTATTAATGATTGAAAAATATTCAAAAAGTTTACATTAACTACTTGGGTTAGTATATTTAATAGCTGTTCTTCATTTGCAATTAATTACGATTTTTAAATAATTTATTTTACTTAGTATTGGTACAAAATTTATGAGCTTTTAGTTTATTATTACAAATAAAGGATTTTTGGAAAAGCTAAAAAAATGTGCTCTTCTGTTTAAATGTATGTGTTATAAATGTTGAATGTCATATAAAACTTTATCATTAATGTATCTATCATGTAATCTTTATTGGACGCCTTGGCTCAGTCACTTAGAAAGGCAGACATACAGCAAACAACATAACCTAGTAACTTACCAGTATTTTATGACAGCAAGGCATAGCATATGAAACGTTAACGTTCTTGGTCCTGGAACTTAATGAAAATATTTTCTGGTCTGCAGATATGGATATGTAGATATATCTGTCTTCACATATATAT
>BPLR01003755.1:0-30523 GCA_021605095.1 Caerostris extrusa
AGCGATTTATAGCTCTTGTCGAATGTTTTTTATTTTACTTTGCGTTAAATTTTGCTGTGTGTATACTGAAAGGCAAATTTAGAAGTGAAGAAATATCTAGAGGAAAAAAAAAAACTACTTAATTTCTTTGTATCGATTAGACTTGCACGTAGTTTTAGGAAATGCGAAATGTGTTCTAGAAATATTTTTAAGTAAAAATTTTAGTTATTTATGGACTCAAAAATTAATGTTCTTAAAATAACATCATAACCATTTTACTAAAAAGCTAAATCATTAGTTAAAAGTAAGTGAAGTAAATTTTAAGGATAAATTATTTAAAATTTATGATGCTGAAAATTAATCTTTGATATAGGACTTAATTTAAAAGGACTTTTAAATTTATTAGTGGTAAATTAGTTTTCGTCAGTTTGACTTTTTGATTAAATGTATTGGAATTTGTTTTCAATGCAACAAGAAAGTTTGATGCTAAATTTAATGTAAAAAATGTTTTATATAGCTTAAATTTGTTCAGTTTGCAAACTTTGATTAAAAGAATGAAATGAAATTAATTTTTATTTAAGTGAGGTTATAAAAGGTCCTGATGACCGAATGACTATCGCTCTCCGCTCTCGGTACCACGGGTTTTTGATTCGAGTCCTGGCCAATAGAATAGATGTTTATTAGTGATTTGAAATCCATGTTAAAAATTAGGTCCCAGTCTAATTATTCCAAAGTGGTAAAAGTGACCGTAGTGTGACAAATCAAAGCATGAAATACAAAAAAAATCTATGTTTTTAAGAATTATAAATCATACTTATTTTATCATTCATTGTAACAGTTTGTAGTTGAAATTAATTTCATTTTACAAATTACCAACATTTAGCGAATTCCCTGTTGCATTATTATAGTATTTACATTAAGTCATTGTCATTATGAACGAAACATTTTTAAGTGATATATAGAAACATCCGAACATTCAGTCTCTCATTTACTTAAGCCAAAGAAATTATTTTTTAAATTATAATGAAATTGAATTAAACCATACTTTAAAATCGATTTTAAACTAAATCCATCAGCTTTGAAAATCCAAGGCTTCATCCACTAATATACTGTCTGCCAAGTCTTTGTGGATGTGTTTGAAATACACTCATGTCCATAAATTAAGGATAATGAAGTTCAGGCAAAAAAAGAAAGAGTCAGAAGCAAACAAATTTGTTATTTGTAAAAAAAAAAATTTTATTAAACAAAAGGTAAAGAGCAAAAAAGATGCTATATGTTTGACATAATTAATAAAAATTGGCGATTTTTACGTCCCGGCAAATTTAAAAAAAAAAAAAAAGAACTACTCATTTACAAAAAACAGTATAACATTTGTGATGGTTAATATGGAGTATGTCACCCGGACGATGTAAAAGGCTTACAACGCCTAGGCATGCTGAGTATCAAATTATCAATCAGATCTTGGGAATATTACACCACTCATCAAGCAATGCCCTCCGAAGTTCCTTGACAGGTGGGAGGGGGTTGACGGGCTTAGAGAAGTCATCCAGCATATCCCACACATGCTCTATTGATTCAAGTCCGGGAGTATGCTATAAAATCCATACGGGGATATCCTCCAATTGAAGGCATGGTCGTCCTTCCACAATGTTTTCACGGTGAGGACGGGCGTTTCATCCATGAACAGAAATTCAGCACCCATGGCGCCCCGAAACAAACGTAATGTTGTTCCAGAATGACAATTAGATGTGGCCTGTCATCGTTACACTCTGAACATGCAGTTGGTTATGGAAAAAGAATAATTCCTCCCCAAACGAGCCATCCTGCACCATCGTAACGGTGTTGTTCAATGGTAAAAAAAGGAAACATATGCATCTGATGGTGCTGCAGCGTTTTCGATGGTTTTAGTGCTGTAAAAGAACCATTTTTTTGATGAATGGTTCACCAGAGTTATACATTTTTATTTACAAAATATTAACGATCTTTTACGATGCTGCTTATTATCTCATAGTTGGAAGTTTAAAGCTTATGCAAAATGACAAATGGTTCTCTTTATTGGTATAAATGGAATTTTGTAAATGCAGTAGCCATTTTTTTTTTTTTTCATATTGACTCTAATGGGAATTTGGATGTTGATAGTCGCTGTGTTGAAATCCAGTTTAAGTTCGCAGTTGAGTAATTTAGCAAGGCATGAGTGGTTTATTAGTGATTTATAACTCTTGTCGACTGTTTTTCATTTTTTTTATTTTATTTTTCGTAAATTTAACTGTGTTTATTCTGAAAAGCCAATTTAGAAGTGAAGAAATATCAAAAAAATAGTTCAATTTATTTGTGTCAGCGATTAGGCTGCACATAGTTTTTGGAAAATGCAAAATATTTTCTAGAAATATATTTTTAAATAAAGGTTTTCAAGTTATTTATCGTCCGAAACGTTTATGATCTTAAAATAACATCATAGCCATTTTAATAGAAAGCTAAAAATTAAGTAAAGCATATTTTAAATTATTTAAAACTTATGATGCTGATAATTGATCTTGATACTGGATTTAATTTAATGGGACATTAAAATTATTAGTGATAAATTAGATTTTGTCAATTTATCTTTTTAAAAATGATAAATGATGATGGTTGGTGATACAAATCATAGCACGTTCTAGATGGATTACATATACAAACACTCACAAATATAGTTAAAGCTGTTCTAAGTTTTCATAATCGCAGATATCCCAATATCTTGTATTTACAAATATTTTGGCTGTAAAAAATAAATGGTCAAAGAGATAAAAATCGATGATTGGCGATACAAATCTTTGGCTACCACATAACAATGCACCAAACTTTCACACTTTACTCAATACAATTCTAAAATATTTCCTTGATGCTATTGTCGCTTAACATCTCTATACAAAAAGGAAATCTTCCCCAGGGATTACAAGCATATATATATATAATAAAAAATAATAATATAAATGCAGTAAAATACAGTAAATAGTTATATGACTATGGTACCTGGAAAAATTTAGTTCTCTTAAGGGTGATATGAGTTAGATAATGTGGGAACCACTGAGTTACAGTAATAAGTAAATGTTAATCAGAGTAGGAAAATGATTAAAATAAACAAGTAAAACATTAAAAAATTATTAATCACGAATAAGTATGTAAACAGATATATAAATAAATTTGTAATTATAAACCAGATTATTTTTTTTATGTTTCTATGAATTTGGCATAATATCTTTTGTAATAGCACAATTTTTTCGTTCCAAAACTTTTAGTACTCCATTTTTTGTAAAAATTTTTTTTTTTCCTGGTATGTATTTTAATCACATAAATTAGAAAACAATATTTCATATATAATTTGTTATTATTAAAAAATGTGATATCTATGTTACAAATAAATTTACTAATTTGTAAATATTGCATAAAATTCATAATTTCATTTACTGACAACATCAAACACATTATTTATTTCCCACTGCAGAAAAACAAGTTTTTTTTTTAGAGAAATAAAAACATCTCCGTTTTATAGAATTGTTGCTATCTTGTTTTTTTATCGTTTAATGTAGCTAAATATTTTAACTTAATTTCACTTACCAATCGCAGAAATATTTAGCAAATCTTTCATTACATGATTCTAGAATTACGCTAAACCATTGCAGTTTTGAACTAACATTTCCAAGTGGAAATTGAGAATTCGTCCCAGTCTTCTCTCATTTACTTAATCTAAGAAATTATTCAATTTTTAATGAAATTATAACAAAATGATTTAAAATGGGTTTCTTTCAAATTCAGGTTTGAAACCAAGGCTCCATCATCCACCTACCTATTCAAAATCTTCGTGGATGTGTTGACATAGTCAACAACACCTAGCGGCAAATAAACATTGGCAAATTTTTCCCTCTTAAAATATTTCACATAGCTCTGCATTTAACATGTCACTTCAATTTGGCATGATGTTGACGTACGACAAAATCCACCAACCACTCAACTCTACTCATTTCGAAAACTCCCGGATATTTGTCCGGGAAAGGTGCCGGACGGAAAAGCTATTAAGTGAAAAATTATGTCACAGATAAGCGAAGTAATTGAATTTACCATGAGAAACTGTTCGAACTCTGGCGCGCACTTAGGGAAGAAGATAAAGCCATCCGTTTTCCACGAGGAGAAATTGAATTATAAAACTGCTTTGTTTCCTGAAAAGCAGTGGTCGTTCCTTCCAGCAAAATCGCTTTAACGAAGAACAGTGTTCCAAAATGAATTGGAAAATTCATTCTACGAAAGATCAGTGGAGAAAAAAAAGGAAATATATGCATCTGATGGTGCTGCAAAGTTTTCGATGGTGATAGTGCTGGAAAAGAACCATTTCTTTGATGAATGGTTCACCAGAGTTATACATTTTTATTTACTGCAAAATATTAACGATCTTTTACGATGCTGCTTATTATCTCATAGTTGGAAGTTTAAAGCTTATGCAAAATGACAAATGGTTCTTTTTATTGGTATAAATGGAATTTTGCAAATGAAGTAGCAATTTTTTTTTTTATCTTGACATTTAATGGGAATTTGGATGTTGATAGTCGCTGTCCTGAAAGCCAGTTTAAGTTCGCAATCGAGTAATTTAGCAAAATGAGTAGTTTATTAGTGATTTATAGCTCTTGTCAGAAAACTGTTTTTTATTTTATTTTTCGTTAAATTTAACTGCGTGTATTCTGAAAACCAATTTAGAAAAGAAAAATATTAGAGAAAAAAAAAGTGTTCAATTTCTTTGTATCGATTTGACTGCACATATTTTTAGGAAAATAAAAATATGTTCTAGAAATATTTTTAAAACATGTTTTAGTTATTTATCGTCCAAAAAGTTAATGTTCTTAAAATAACATCATAACCATTTTAATAAAAAGCTAAATCATTAAATTAAGTAAAGTATATTTTAGAAAAATTATTTAAAATTTATGATGCTGATAATTGATGTTGATATTTAATTTAATTTATAGTGGTAAATTAGTTTTTGCCAATTTTAAATTTTTTTTAAGTGTTTAAGAATTTCTTTTTCATATTTACAAGATTTTGATTTTGTTGAGAAAATTAAATAAAAATAAAGTCGAGTATTTAAATATATTTAATTTTTGAGCTAAACTTTTTAAAATAAAACAAATTGTATATAAGGTTAATTAAAATTTTTGATTAGAATTTTTTAATAAAATAAAAGTACTGATTTAATTTTATTTTAAAATTTAAATTTGAAGTGTTTTTCATATTTGATGTAGAAAAAGTCGCTGATCATAACCTAATATTGAAATAAATTTTTTTACAATCCCTTTTAACAAAAGGTAATTAACCAATAACTATCGATAATTTATTATTATTTATTTTATCGATAATACGATCATAATGGATAATACGTATATCTTGGTTATTTTTTTATACCCTAATTTATTATTATTTATTTTATATTTATTGTAAAACATTGATATGATCATAACTTAATGTTGAAATTAGTTTCCATTGTAATCCCTTTTAACAAAAGGAAATTTATCACTACAAACATCGATAATTTATTATTATTTATTTATGGATAGATAATATGTTCCGAAACCATTGCTAGCCATTTTTTATATCGATAATTTATTATTATTTATCAGTGAATGAAGATAATTTTAAGAATGAAACGTAATATGGTCTTTATTTGTTTTGAAAAATTTATAAATACAGATCTAAGGGCAAAACAATAAATTTAATCTGTTATAGACATATTGTAGATTAAAAAATGGTGTATTGTTATTTGAAAAGTTTGCTTTTGGAACAATTTTCAGAGGTTTTATTTCTAAATTGAAAAGAAAAAAAAATTGACTCGAAAAATGTTTAGAAGTTCAAACTTTTTTTTAAAAGCTTAGTACCATATCATATGACGTCGATTTTTTCGAGAATATTATTTACAAAAACTTATTGTTAATAAAACTTATTGTTAATTTGTTGTTATTTATTTCATATTTTTTAAAACATATATTCGATCATAAATTAATGTTGAAATTAATTTCTTATAATCCCATTTCAGAAAAGTAAATTTATCATTAATAGTTTTAGTTTTTTTATCGTTTAATGGAAAACAATATTCCAAAACGGAATGGAAGATAGACTTTATCTGTTTTGAAAATATTTATAAATACAGATTTAGAGCTAATTTTAAAAATTTAAATATGTTATAGTTGTTAAAAGAACATGAAGTTAAAGTAAATACTATATTGTTACGTTTGGGAAAGTTTGTTATTGTAAACATTTTTCAGTGTTTTTTTCTAAATTGGCAAAGAAAAAAATTGATTCGAAAAATATCGTTAGATGTCTATTTTTTTTTAAAAACGCAATAAAATCGTTTTCGATTTTTTGGATAATTTATTAATATTTATTCATATCTTCAGAAGAAATTATTTGAGGACATAATTTAAGTAACTAAAATTCCACACTTTGTTTAAAAAAAGAAATCAATGATCTTAGAATATATCAAATGAAAAATTTAAAAAATGTTTTTTTTTCATACTTAATATAAAAACAATTATGTGATCTTAACTTAATATTCAAATAGTTTTTTTACAATTCCTTTAATTAATATATTTCTTTATAATTTTGTATAATCTTGAATGGAAAATAATATTTCAGAAAAGGAATGGAGTGTATACGGTAACTACATTTTTAAATACAGATTTAAAACTAGAAAACAAGTTTAAGTGAAAAATTAGTGCTGTTAAAAAAATTTTGAAGATAAAAAAATGGTATTCTTCAATTGAGAAAAGCTCTTTGAACAATTTTCTGTGGTTTTGTTTCTAAATTGGCAACAGAAAAAAGTACTTCGAAAAAAGTATCCTTAAATGTCAACCTTTTTTTCTTAAAAAAGCAGCACCATATCATCGTTTTCAATTTTTTCCGAATATTATTTAAAAAACCCCTTTTCATATCTGCAGAGAAAACTATTTAAGGGCACAAAACCAACAAGTAACTAACATTCCTCACTTTGTTATGAAAAAAGGAAACAGGGTGGAATGCATTCGAAGTAGAAAAAAAAAACAACTTGGAACAACAATTTTCTTCCACAACTATGTAGTTTCTGCGCCGAATACCGAGTACTTAACTCAATCGTGTCGCAAGCAGCGAGAGCAAAGAAATGGAAAACCAAAAAGTTTTTGAAAAAAAATAGAATAAAGTGTGGCATAAAGATGCGCAAATTGCTGAGAAGGAGTAAATAAAAACAATAAGACAAGAAAAAGAACAAAAAAATCGAAGGGATATGGAAGAAAATCTCTTGTCACTGTGAAGAGACTATAAAGAATATTTTTTTGGTTCTTTTTGTAGATGAAAAAAAAAAGGGTTTGGAAAATAAAGTAGCGGAACCGCGACAGAAAATCGAATTTGTTACCACTTTGTCAGCCAAATTATTGTTTCCGTTACTTCAGTCAGTACATAGAAAAAAAAAATGGAGATGTGTGTGCCAACAGTGGGTGGGAAGGTGAGGCAATTGGTTTCAGCAATAAAACTAATGAGGCAATTTTCAAGCGGATTTTGTTCCAATATTTATACAATTTTGTTATAACCATGGAGCATATTAAATTTATATGAAAGTTTTTACACAGAAAAATGTTCGCATGTAATAGATAATGAATATGAATACTTGGGAATATCGAGTTATAATTGTATAGCGTTTCTGTTAAGTAAAGATACACATATATGTGCATTTATTGTAATTAATCCAAGAGCCATACTCAAAAAATAAAGCCACTCAACCACAATGATATATATATATATATATCACTCAGTGGTATAAATATAAATATATATATATATATATCACTCAGTGGTTGAATGGTGGCAATGAGTAACATTTTTTAAAAAGAAGGAACGTGTTAACGTTAGTTTCTTTATAATCCCTTTTAACAAAGGAAATTTATCATTAACTATCGATAATACATTATTATCTATCACTGAATGTTAATTAATATTTTCAGAAACGGAATGAAACGTATACGGTCTTTATCTGTTTAAAATTATATTTAAAAATACAGATTTACACCTAAAAAAATTTATAATTTATCACAGCTGTTAAAGAATTTTAGATTAATACTCGTAAAAAGAATACTTGTGTAAAGATGTCAATCTTTCTATCTTATAAAAGTAGCACCATATCATCTATGGTCAATTTTTTTCGACAAATTATTTACAAAAACCTTTTCATATCATAAGGAAACTATTTAAGGGCACAAAATCAACAAGTAACTAACATTCCTCACTTTTATGAAAAAAAGAAAATCAATGATCTTAGAATATATCATAAGAGTGAAATTTAAAATCAAAGTGTTTTTTTTTATTTAACATTAAAAAATGTGATCATAACTTAAATAATTAGTTTCTTTATAAATCCTTAATTAATATATTTCATTGTAATTATTTATTAATATTGAATAGAAAATAACATTACAGAAATGAATGGAGTGTACACGGTTTTTATCTGTTGCAAAACTACATTTTTATATACAAGATTTAAAGCTGAAAACAATTTTATAATCTGTTATGGAACTTGAAGATAAAATAAATTTTATATTGATTCTTGGGAAAGTTTGTTCTTGGAACATTTTTCTGTGGTTTTCTTTCTAAATTGGCAACAGAAAAAAGTGCTTCAAAAAAAAATTGTCTTTAAATGTCAAACTTTTTCCTTAGAAAAGCACTATCATATCATTTGTCGACATTTTTTCGAGAATATTATTTACAAAAACCCTTTTCTTATCTTCAGAGCAAACTATTTAAGGGCACAAAACCAACAAGTAACTAACATTCCTCACTTTGTGTTGAAAAATGAAACGGGCGGAATGTATTCGAAGCAGAAAAAAGAACAAGTTGGAACAACAATTTTGTTCCACAACTGCGGAGTCTTCTGTGCCGAATACCGAGTACTTAACTCAATCGTGTCGAAATCAGCGAAAGCAAAGAAATGGAGCAAAAAAAGTTGTTCCTAAAAAAAGAATAAAGTGTGGCATAAAGATGCGCAAATTGCTGAGAAGGAGTAAATAAAAACAATAAGATAAGGAAAAAACAAAAAATCAAAAGGAAGATGGAAGAACAATCTCTTCGTCACTGTGAAGACACTATAAAGATATTTTTTTTTTTTTTTGGAGAAGAAAAAAGGGTTTGGAAAATAAAGTTGTGGAACCGCGACAGAAAATCGAATTTGTTGCCACGTTGTCTGCCAAATTTGTTTCCGTTTCCCTTCGTTCAGTGAATAGAAGAAAAAATGTGTGTGCCAACAGTTGTTGGGAAGGTGAGACAATTGGCTTCAGGTATAAAACTAATGAGGCAAACTTCCAGCAGATTTTTTCCAATATTTATTCAATTTTATTGTAACCATCAAATATATTAAATTTACAATACTTGAAAGTTTTAAACAGAAAAATGCTCACATATAATGGATAATGAATATGAATACTGAGAAATATCGAGTTCTAATTGTATAGCGTTTCTGTAAAGTAAAGATACACAGACATATGCATTTACTGTAATATTTCCACTAGCCGTACTCAAAAAATAAAGCCACTCTACCTTAAAATGATATATATATATATATATATATATATATATATACACTCGACGAGCCAAAACATTATGACCACCCCTACATTTTGCAATGAACTCGCCTGGATGACGTGAAAGGCACGTGATCAGGTGGAAGTGGTATTTAACTGGTATTAAGTGGTGGTATCAATCCATTAACGGGTTGCAGCTGTTTATGCGTGCCAAAGGTAAACACGTTTTGAGGTGAATATATATATTTTCAGAAACAGCTTGCCTTGGCATGGTCTCCGAAATAATTTATAAATACAGATATCAGTGCCACATCCCATCGTTATTGACCATCAAAGGAACTTGGTCATAATGTTTGAGAAAAATTATATATACATATCATTTTGTATATCATTTATATATATATATATATATATATAAATCATTTGTATATCATTTATATATATATATATATATATCGACTCAGTATTGTGGGGCTAGGGCTTAGTAACAACCGAAAAGGATGGTGCTAACCCTGTTTCTTTAACCCCTTTTAAAAAGGAAATTTATTATAAACTATCGATAATATATTATTATTTATCACTGATTGTAAAATAATATTTTCAGCAGCGAATGGAACTTATATGGTCTATATCTGAAAAAGAAATTATATTTATAAATACAGATTTACACCTGAAAAAAATTATAATCTATTATAGCTGTTAAAGAATACTTGTGCTTAGATGTAAATCTTTTTTCTTATAAAAAGCATCACCATATCATCTATGGCCGATTATTTTGGAATATTACTTGCAAAAACCTTTTTCTTATCTTCAGAGTAAACTATTTAAGGCCCAAAACCAACAAGTAACCAAACCCAATATTCCTCACTTTGTTTTGAAAAAAGAAAATCAATGATCTTAGAATATATCAGAAGAGTAGAATCTTAAAAAAATTTTCATACTTAATATAAAAAAAAATGTGATCATAACTTAATATTGTAACACGTTTCTTTATAAATCCTTTAATTAATATATTTGAATATAATTCTTTAGAAATATTAATAGAAAATAATATTACAGGAACGGAATGGAGTGCATATGGTTTTGATCTGTTGCAAAACTACATTTTTAGTACAGATTTAAACTGGTAAACAATTTTATAACCTGTTAAAAGAACTTGAAGATAAAATAAATGTTATATGGTTACTTAAAAGTTTGCAATTGGAACATTTTCTGTGGTTTTCATTCTAAATTTTGTAAATAAGAAAAAAAAAAAACTTCAAAAAAAAATTTTCTTTAAATGTCAACCCTTTTTTAAAAAAGCAGTACCGTGTCATCGTTTTATATCTGCTGCCAATTTTTCTAGAATGTTATTTACAAAAACCCTTTTCATATCTTCAGAGATAAAACTATTTAAGGGCACAAAACCAACAAGTAACTAACATTCCTCACTTTGTTTTGAAAAAATGAAACGGGGCGGAATGTATTAAAAAGCAGTAAAAAAAAAAAGAACAAGTTGGAACAACAATTTTCTTCCACAACTTCGGTGACTTCTTCTGTGCGAATACCGAGTACTTAACTCAATCGTGTCGAAATCAGCGAGAGCAAAGAAATGGAGCAAAAAAAGTTGTTCGAAAAAAAAGAATAAAGTGTGGCATAAAGATGCGCAAATTGCTGAGAAGGAGTAAATAAAAACAATAAGATAAGAAAAAACAAAAAAATCAAAAGGAAGATGGAAGAACAATCTCTTCGTCACTGCGAAGACACTATAAAGAATTTTTTTTTTTTTTTTGGAGAAGAAAAAGGGTTTGGAAAATGAAGTTGTGGAACCGCGACAGAAAAATCGAATTTGTTGCCACGTTCTGCCAAATTATTGTTTCCGTTTCTCCATCAGTGCGTAAGACAACAAAAAAAATGGCGATATGTGTGCCTAAAGTGGTCGGGAAGGTGAGACAATTGGCTTCAGCTATTTTAATGAGGCAAACTTCAGCCTCCGATTTCGTCCCAATATTTATTCATTTTTATTATAACCATCAAATATATTAAATTTATATGAAGTTTTTAAACAGAAAAATGTTTCATATAATAGGTAATGAACATAAATACTTTGAAATATCGAATTCTAAAATCAATACCGTTTCCGTAAAGCAAGATACTCTTTAGATTTATATTTTAGTCTTCGTGGAAGGGTTGAAATAGTTACACACTGATAGCGGTAAATGAAACTTAACAAATTTTCTCTCTTAAAATATTTCACACAAAGTTCTGCATTTAAGAACATTGTCAATTTGGCGTGATGTTGTTTACGAAAAATCCCACCAACCACTCAACTCTACTCATTTCGAAAAACTCCCGGATATTTGTCCGGGAAAGGGTGCCGGACGGAAAAAAGCTATTAAGTGAAAAATTATGTCACAGATAAGCGAAGTAATTGAATTTACCATGAGAAAACTGTTCGAACTCTGATGTGTGCACTTAAAAGGAAGATAAAGCCATCCGTTTTCCACGAGGAGAAATTGAATTATAAAACTGCTTTGTTTCCTGAAAAGCAGTGGTCGTTCCTTCCAGCACAATCTCTTTAACGAAGAACAGTGTTTCGAAAATGAATTGGAAAAATTCATTCTACGAAAGATCAGTTGGGAAAGAAAAAAAGCATATCAAGAGAAAAACATATGCATCTGATGGTGCTGCAACGTTTTCGATGGCGATAGTGCTGGAAAAGAACCATTTCTTTGATGAATGGTTCACCAGAGTTATACATTTTTATTTTACAAAATATTAACGATCTTTTACGATGCTGCTTATTATCTCATAGTTGGAAGTTTAAAGCTTATGCAAAATGACAAATGGTTCTCTTTATTGGTATAAATGGAGTTTTGTAAATGCTTTAGCAATTTTTTTTACTTCATGTTGACTCTAATGGGTATTCGGATGTTGATAGTCGCTGTCCTGAAATCAGTTTAAGTTCGCAGCCTAGTAATTTAGCAAAGCATGAGTGGTTTATTAGTGATTTATAGCCTCTTATCGTTGTTTTTTACCGTTTTTTTTTTATTTTTCTTAAATTTAACTGTGTGTGTCGTGGAAAGCCAATTTAGAAGTGAAGAAATATGTAGAGAAAAAATTTTTCAATTCTTATACTGATTGGACTGCACATAGTTTTTGGAAAATGTGAAATATGTTCTAGAAATTTTTTTAAATAAATGTTTTAGTTATTTATCGTCCAAAAGTTAATGTTCTTAAAATAACATAATAACCGTTTTAATAAAAAACTAAATCATTAGTTAATAGTAAGTAAAGTATAATTTAGGATAAATTATTTAAAATTTATGATGGTGATAATTTGTCTTGATATTAGACTTAATTTAATGGGACATTAAATTTTATTAGTGGCAAATTACTTTTTGTACCGTTTAACTTTTTGATTAAATATATTTGATATATTTGTTTTCAGACAATACGAAATTAACTGATTTTTATTGAGCTAATTTAAATAAAAAAAATTTTGTATAACTTAAATTTGTTCAGTTTGCAGACTTTTTCAAAAGATGTAATACAATTAACATTATTTTAACTAAAAGTTATATAAGATTTTTGATTTCTACTTTGTATCTCAATAGGAATAAATTGATGATTTTAGAATATATCTGAAATATAAATTTTAAAATAGAAGTGTTTTTTCATAGTTAGTGCAAAAGAAAGTATGTGATCATAACTTAATATTGAAATTAGTTTCATTATATTTCTTTTTAACAGAAGGAAATTTATCTTTAACTATCAATAATTTATTACTATGTATTCAGATAGATAATATCGATATAATTTATTATTATTTATTTCATATTTATTGTAAGACATTTTTGTGATCATAAATTAATGTTGAAATTTGTTTCCTTATAATTAATTTTAACAAAAGGAAATTTATCATTAATTATCGATAATTTATTATTATTTATCATTGAACGAAAACTAATATTTTAGTAACGGAAGGGAGTGTAAGATGTTTTTATCTGTTGGAAAACTACATTTTTAAATATAGATTTAGCGTTAGAAAACAAATTTATAATATATCATAGTTGTTAAAGAGAACTTGCAGAAAAAATAAATGTTATATTGTTACTTGCGAAAGTTTGCTCTTGGAACATTTTTCTGTGGTTTTGTTTCTAAATTGGCAACAGGGAAAAAGAAAAAAAATTATCCTTAAATGTCAACCGTTTTTCGTTAAAAAAGCAGCACCTATCATCTGCGGTCGATTTTTGCGAGAATATTATTTACAAAAACCCTTTTCATATTTTCAGAGGACGTTATTTAAGGGCAGAAAACCAACAAGTAATTATGCTTCCGTTTTGAATTATGATATCGTAAATATTCAAAGTTAGAAAACGGGAAGACAGTTGGAACAAAATTTTCTTGCATAAATTTTAGACAAGGTCTTTTTAGCTTTTAGTCTGAATTTATTCAAGGGGTGATAATTTAATTTTGCCAGGAGCAAAGAAGTATGGAATAAAAATTTTTTTAGTAAAAAAAAATTTTATAAGGTTTGGTGATAAAGACTTTTTTGTCAAATTCTGAGAAGGTTTGTAATAAAAACATTATTATTTTTATTATGGAAAAGAACAAAAAGTTAAAAGGAAGATACTAAAAACTGGCCGTCACTGCGAAGACACTATTAAAAAATTTTTTGTTCTTTTTTGATTAAAAAAGGGTTTGCCTGAAAATGAAGTATCTGGAACTCAGTGACAGAGGGTTCGAATTTGTTGCCCGTTGTACCAAATTATTGTTTCCGTTTTCTCCATCAGTGCGATAGAGAACAAATTAAGATGGAAGTTTAATTCATATTGATTAAATATTCAATGGGGAAGGTGGACAATTGGTGTCTGCTACGTAAAACAGGTTTTGGGTTCAACCTTCCCGCGGTTCGCGTCCACTATTTATTCAATTTTTATATAACCATCAAATATCAATGCAATACTTTAGCTATGTTTTTACTTAACGTAATTTTTATTATGAAAAATTAAGTTCACATTTAAAATATCAATACATTAAATGCTTGGAAAGCACAATTTTAATAATTCTTACCGTTTATGAATAAATAAAATATGCCAGAAAATCAATAAAATTTTCTGTCTTTGTAATAAATAGTTATTCTGAGGATGTCATTGGATCACTGTGAAGACACTATAAAGAATATATTTTTTTTTTTGGTGAAGAAAAAGGTTTGGAAAATAAAGTTGCGGAACAGTATCAGAAAATCGAATTTGTTGCCACGTTGTCTGCCAAATTATTGTTTCCGTTTCCTCCGTCAGAACATAGAGAAGAAAAAAATAGCGAAGTGTGTGCCAACAGTGTTTGCGAAGGTGAGACAGTTGACTTCAGCTATAAAACTAATGAGGCCAACTACCAGCAGTTTTTGTCCAATATTTCTTCAATTTTATTGTAACCAAAATATATTAAATTTATATGAAGTTACATTGGATTTTTAATATAACTTTTGTAACTTCATATAAATTAACATTTTTTTTTTATAATACCTTTTAACAAAAGGAAACTTGTCATTAACTATCGATAATTTATTGTTATTTTTCATTGAATGGAAAGTAGTATTTTCTAAAATGGAATAGAACATATATGGTCTATATCTGTTTCGAAATTATATTTATAAACACAGATTTAGAGCTAAAAATAAATTTATAATCTATAATAGCTGTTAAAGAGAAATTGAAGTTACAATAAGAGCAAAATTTTTACTACTTAAATTATTAACTACTTCTTTGCGTTTTTGTATCCTATTATAAGCATATGCTTTAACTCACAACACTCCTCATTACAACTCTTTGATAAGAGAAAATATAAAAACAGATGAACTCTTTTCAGTTGGAAAATTTATCTTTATTTTAAATCTCAGCATTGAGGTCGACGTTTCTGAGTGCATGGCATTACAACGCAATCCACAGACAGCACACACAAAATACGCAACCTCGAAGGAGCATGTTTAGAATGTCCTATCGATTTCAACAAGACATTCCCGGAATACAAGATCAGTCCGGGGAAAAAAGAAAAGAAGTTAAACGAGAAGAAGCATGAACAGCAGATTCTTATTTGAAATCTCCTTTTAGGTCATCCGTACGTCCTCGCCAAAAAGAAGGATGAGCAAGGAAGTACTGCATTACTTTTTATGTTCTTTTCTTCGGTCTTTCGTGATTTGAGATTTGTGTTGCTGTGGTTTTGGAATGTCTGTTCTAGCCGATCCCCACAATTTTTTTTTTTTTTTATTTTTTTTTTTCCCTTAGCATATTTATGCTCCCAGCTCTTTGGAAGTAAAAAATGAGTTTTTTGTTTTGTATGCAAATGGAAGCGGGCTGCTCGGAATTGTTTGGGCTCTGTTGGAGTGTATAAATTGTTTAGGCTATGCTGTTCATTTCTGGTTTGCTGTCCTGAGTAAAAAATGGTCAGTGATCTTTTTTTGTGGGAGTTGTTGCAATGTGGTACAAAAAGATAAGAGGAACCAGTGTTTTTCATACTGTTACTTTATTTTACTTTGCTAAATGTTGTAATAATAATGAAAGTGGTATAAGTAGAAAGTTTTACACTTTTTACAGTTAGGCTCTAAAAAAATAAATAGTTGTTTAAAAACGTATATACGTTTCTCATAGTCCTCCTGACTTTTTTCCTAGATTAATATAGTACCATTTTAATCTATATTGCTTTCCTAAGTATAAAATGGTCCGTGATTTTTTTTTTTTCATTTTTTAAATGTTGTAATAATAATGAAAATGGTCTGACTCGGAAGCTTTATATTTTTACGAAAAAATGAAATTCCTTTTCAAAAAGTTCGTTCTAATTTCTTCGTACTTATATAGTACTTTTATAATTTGGATTTTTAAAGTTATTTCGATTTTTTTTATGATCGACGACTGGTAGCGCTCTGGCTCTCGGTATGAGAGGTTTCGGATTCGAGTCCCGGCTGTGATATGGATGTTTGTAGCGGTTTGAGATATAGTTTGAACAATAATTAAATATATTTTTCAAAAAAGTATATTCTAGCTGCTCCTTTTATTTAGCATTATTCTATTTTGGATTTGCTGTCGTAAATAAAAAAAAATCACTAAGTAAAACACTAGTACGTGGCTAATGTTGATGTGTAGCTTCACTTTTAGAGAGGAACCAAGTGTTCTGTAGATTGACCTACGGTTGAAAGTGAATTCCGAACCGAAAATAAATAAATGAAAAAAGAACTCTTTTCAGTTGAAAAGTTTATCCATAGTTTAAATCTCAGCATTGAGGTCGACAATACTGAGTGCATGGCATTACAACACAATCTGCAGACAGCACACATAAAACATGCAACCTCGAAAGAGCATGTTTAGAATGTCCTATCGATTTCAACAAGACATTCCCGGAATACAAGATCAGTACGGGGAAAAAAAGAAAAGAAGTTAAACGAGAAGAAGCATGAACAGCAAATTCTTATTTGAAATCTCCTTTTAGGTCATCCATACTTCCTCACCAAGAAGGATGAGCAAGGAAGTACTGTAGTACTTTCATGTTCTTTTCTTCGGTCCTTCGTGATTTGAGATTTGTGTTGCTGTGGTTTTGGAATGTCTGTTCTAGCCAATCCCTCAGAATTTGTTTTGATTTTGATTTTTTTCCCTAGAAGATTTATACTCTTTGGACGGAAAATAAGGTTTTTTTTTTTGTATGCAAATGGAAGCGGGCTGCTCGGAATTGTTTGGGCTCTGTTTGAGTGTATAAATTGTTTGGGCTATGCAGTTTTTTTCTGGTTTGCTGTAATAAGTCAAAAATGGTCTGTGATTTTTTTTTGTGGAAGTTGTTGCAATCTGGTACAAAAAGATAAGAAGAATCTGTGTTTTCCATAATTTTACTTGATATTTTAGTTTTCTAAATGTTGTAACAATAATGGAAGTGGTATAAATTGGAAGTTTTACATTTTTTATAGTTAGGCCCTTTATAGAAAAAATTTAATATATTTTTCAAAAAAATATATTCTTATTTCTCCTTTTTTCGTAATAGTACTGTTTTAATTTGGATTTTTAAACTGTTTAGTTATGATGGCTTAGTGGCTAGCTCTCTGGCAATCGTTGCAAGACGTTTCGGGTTCTATGCCGGGCGGTACTATGAATGTTTGTAGTGGTTCGGAATCGACTTTAAACCGTAGGTCCCGGTCTAATAGGATCGTATAGATTTCTGGGAGTGGAGTTTACACGCGTGCGCAGAATATCTTCAAGCTACACGTGCACTTCCCTACGATATTAGGCTTCTAGTCAGGTGCGCAGTTTAGTCTACGACATTAGCCTTCTAGTCAGATATACAGTCTAGACTATGACATTAGGCATATACCCAGATATACAGTGTAGACTGCGGCATTAGGCTTCTAGTCAGATAAACAATCCAGCCTACTAGAACTAAAAATAATAACCTAATAAATTGTTGATTTGCCCATTTCTGCTCTTAAACCTGGTGATTACCATTCCAAGCTATCTGTTGTAAGATTATAGTTTTTCTGAATTGTCGACGACTGAATGATTTTCATATTTTACCTTATTTCTTAATCTTTCATTATTTCCTCTTTCTTTATTTCTTAATATTAACTCTAATATAAGAAACCAGTGAATTAAACTATCTTATATAACAGCAAAACTCGATTATCCTTTTTATCATAGCATATTAGCATAATCGATAACTTACAACAGCTCCCATTACAACTCTTGATAAAAGAAAATGAAGGGAAAAAAAAAAAAGATGAACTCTTTTCAGTTGGAAAGTTTATCCTTAGTTTAAATCTCAGCATTGGGGTCGACATTTCTGCCTGCGTGGCACTACAACACAATCCAGCAAACAGCACATATAAAACATGCAACCTCGAAAGAACATGTTTAGAATGTCCTATCGATTTCAACTAGACATTCCCGGAATACAAGATCAGTCCGGGAAAAAAAAAGAAAATAAGTTAAACGAGAAGAAGCATGGACAGCAGATTCTTATTTGAAATCTCCTTTTAGGTCATCCATACTTCCTCACCAAGAAGGATGAGCAAGAAAGTACAGTTTTCATGTTCTTTTCTTCGGTCCTTCGTGATTTGAGATTTCGTTGTTGTGGTTTTGGAATGTCTGTTCTAGTTAATCTTTGGAATTTTTTTTTGATTTTGATTTTTCCTGCAAATTTTTCTTGGACAGAAAATAAGGTTTTTTTGTTTTGTATGCAAATGGCAGCTGGCTGCTCGGAATTGTTTGGGTTCTGTTGGAGTGTATAAATTGTTAGGTTCTGCAGTTCATTTCTGTCCTAAGTAAAAAATTATGAGTGCATTTTTTGTGGGAGTTGTTGCAATGTGGTACAAAAAGATAAGAGGAATCAGTGCTTTTCATATTCTTACTTGCTGTTTTTCTTTGCTAAATGTTGGGTTAATAATGAAAGTGGTTTCAATCGCAAGTTTTACATTTTTTTTTTTTTTTTTTACAGTTAAGGCTTTCTTTTAAAAATTTAATATTTAATTTTCGAATAGTATATTCTAGTTTCTCCATTTTCGTACAGTATTACTGTAGTTTGGATTGCTGTCCTAAGTAAAAAGGTTTGTGATTTTCTTTTGTCACAGTCTATGTGGTACAGAAAGATAAAAAGTATCATTTTTCATACTCTTACTTGATATTTCATTTTGCTAAATGGGGTAATAATCCTCAAAGTAGTTTGTTTTATATTTTTTGCAGTTAGGCTCTTTTGTCGAAAAATTAAATATCTTTTTAAAAAGTACATTGAAATTTCTCTTAGTTCGTATTGTAATATTCTAATTTAGATTTTTAAGTTGTTTGGTTTTCTTATAAGGGCTAACTGGCTAGAGCCCATTGGATCTCGGTGTCAGAGGTTTAACATTTTTAGAGTCCCGGCGATGCCATGGATTTTTGTAGTGGTTCTAAGTACACATTAAAAAAAAGGTCCCGGTCTAATAGGATCGTAGATCGTTGTGTAGAGTGTTGCTCGCATGCATAGCATATCTGCAAGCTACGTGCCACGTATGCTATAGCCACGTGCCCCTGAATAGTGGTAAATGAAACCGTTCGTCGGTTCAGCTCACATTGGGCTGCTCAATGGGGGCAGCTTTAATACGACCAATCGTTGACGCAATTAAAAAAATTAACGATTCGTCCATTTCTACTCTTAAACCTAGTGATTACTACTCCACGCTATCTGATGTCGGACGACAGTTATTTTTTTCGAATCGTCAATGAATGATTTTCTTATTTTATCTTTTTTCTTAGACTTTCATTATTTCTTATTTTTATTAAACCCCTCAAAATAAATTTAGTGTTATCAACACTTCTTGATCACTGTATAGACTCGTAAGATGCAGTATTGCTGTCTATAGATACCAATTAATTAAACAACAACATTTTATTGAAACTTTGTATTCGCCCGTGTATGTCTGATTAAAAGCCTAGTAAATTATCGATTTGTGCATTTCTGCTCTTAAACCTTGTGATTGTCATTTCACGCTATCAGTTTTCAGACTACAGCTTTTTTGAATCATCAATGAATGATTATCATCTTTCATTTTCTTCTTTAATCTTTCATTTTTCCTATTTTTTTTAAACGGCCCCAAAATAAAAGCATCATTATTAACACTCACCTAGATCATTCTATGGGTAGTATATTTGATATAAGAAACCCGTAAAATAGGCCATCTTATATGATCCAAACTCGATTAAACTATATTATTGCAACTTTGTGTCCATTACAAACATAGTCCTTCCCCTGTATCACTTCCCATTACAAAACTTTGAATAATGAAAATAAAAAAAAAAAAGATGTACTCTTTTCAGTTGAAAAGTTTATCTTTAGTTTAAATCTCAGCATTGAAGTCTTCATTTCTGACTGCGTGGCATTACAACACAATCCACAGACAGCACATATAAAACATGCAACCTCGAAAGAGCATGTTTGGAATGTCCTATCGATTTCAACAAGACATTCCCGGAATACAAGATCAGTCCGGAAAAAAGAAAAGAAGGTAAACGAGAAGAAGCATGAACAGCAAATTCTTATTCGAAATCTGCTTTTATGTCATCCGTACTTCCTCAGCAAAGAAGGATGAGCAGTCTGTGAGTACTTTTTATGTTCTTTTCTTCGGTACTTCTGATTTGAGATTTGTGTTGCTGTGGTTTTGGAATGTCTGTTCTAGTCAATCCTTCGCAATTTTGATTTTTTTTTCCATTGCGGATTTATACTCTTTTGGAAGGAAAATTAGGTTCTTTTGTTTTGCATGCAAATGGAAGTGGTCTGCTCGGAATGGTTTGGGCTCTGTTGGAGTGTATAAATTGTTTAGGCTATATAGTTCATTTCTGGTTTGCTGTTCTAAGTAAAAAAAGGGTCCATTTTTTTTTCTTTGTGGGAGTTTTTGTAATGTGGTAAGAAAAAAATAAGAGAAATCAGTGCTTTTCATACTATTATTTGATATTTAAATTTGCTGAATGCTGTAATAATAATAATAGTGGTCTAAGTCGGATGCTTTATACTTTTTACAATTAGGCTCAATATCGAAAAAAATTAAATATCTATTTCAAAAAAGTATGTTATAGTTTCCCCTATTCGCATAGTATAATAGTACTTTATTTTGGATTGCTGTCCTAAGTAACAAATGGTTGGTGATTTTTATTGTAAGTTGTTGTAATGCGGTACAAAAAGATAAGAGGAATCAGTTTTTTTCATACTCTTACTTGATATTTTACTTTGCTAAATGTCATAATAATGAAAGGTTTTAAACAGAAAAATGTTCTCATATTATAGATAATTTATCCGAATACTTGTAATTATCGAATTCCAAAATCAATAGCTTGTCTGTAAAGCAGAGATGCACTGTTATATATATATATATATATATATATATATATATATATCACTCTGTGGTTGAGTGGTAGGGGATTAGTAATAGCTGGAACTTGCTAAAGTTTTGCATCGATATTCAAGTGGCATGGTATAGCGGCAGTCGTTCATACGTAAGGTTTGGGTATTCTCAGTTGCTGTCCCGCCAATGTGGGTTCTTTACCTTAAAAGTTCTCCCTCAAAGGCTGAACACATTTCCCGGATCATTGTTCGTTGTATTTATTACAAAAAACTCATCGATGTTTATAACAAAATTTAAAAACATTAGATAGAAAATTGTATTAAATAATGAAACAGTACAAAATATTTAATATTTGTTGTTATTACTAATTCCTCTGTGGTAGGAAAGCCTACACCAGGTCCGGTAGACACCGTCGCAGGTGACTGGAACATGCCTAAGGGCCATATGCAGCTTCACTTGAGCGAGGAAGTGCAGAAGTGACTAAATCTGAAGGCAACGCTCTGCGTTCCTATTAGACCGGGACCTACGGTTTCAAGTGGATTCCGAACAGCTACAAACATCTATGGCACCACCGGGACTCGAAGTTGAAAGCTGCGGCACGGAAAAACAGCCACACGGCCGTTCAGGACCACTAAGCTCCTTATCAATGTTATTTTCAATAAAAAAAATATTTGCCGTGCTAACTACAATGAATCAAGAGTTATTTCAATTAAAATTTTAGGTTAATTAAAACTACCCATGCAGTTATAATATTTAATTTAATATACTGCTAGAATTTATGTTTTTAATTCTACCGTAATTTATTATTTTGAAATTGAAAATTCACTTTAAACTATCAATACATTAGAACGCCAGAAGCACAATTTTAATAATTCCTCTTATAATGATAAATAAAACATCACAGTAAATCAATAAAACTTTTCTGCTTCGTAATAATTGTTTATTGTGAGGATGTCTTTATCTTAATAACAAAGATGTTATAAATAACCATTACACTAAACACGGCGAATGCCCATTCAGAAATAATATAGTATTCGTGAATATTTTTTTCACTTTGTTCGCTATTTGTTGAGGCAGTTAACGATATCTCCTGCAGACACGGCTAATGTTAGCGTGCTTTCTGCTCGTTGCAAGAACGGCACACTTAATAATAATTATGCTTCCGTTTTAAAGATATCGTAAATATCCAAAGTTATGAAAGCGGTGGAGACATAAAATTCGATGCATAAATAATGGACGGAAGGTCTTTGTTAATTTTTAGTCTGAATTTTTACAAGGGGTGATAATTTAATTTTGCCAGGAGGATTATTAGAGTAACGTAAGAAAAATAGCTTATTTAGAAAAATTGTTTTTATAGATTTGGTGGTGAGGCTGTTTTGGCATAGTTTTAATTGGTTTATGAATAAAAGATTATGCTTATTAATTTTCTTAAGGTTTCCCTGTTGTGAAAAGTTATTTGTGACTCGTATTAAACAGGGTCGTAATATAAAATGCAATTAAATAAAAATACAATAAAATACAATAATACTACAAAATACAATTAAATTAAATTGAAGAAATTTATTATGAAAATTATTGATGGGGCCAGTGCCACAGGTTTCGGGTTCGATTCATGGCGGTGCCAAGGATATCCGTAATAGCGATAAAATATAATGAAATAAAATTGAAGAAGGTTTATTCATATTTATTTAATATTAAATAGGGACTTAACTGTCGAGTGTCTGGCACTCGGCGCCATAAGTTTCGGGTTCGAGTCTCGGCTGTGCCATGGATGTTTGTAGTGGTTCGGAATCCACTTTAAACAGTAGGCCCCGACCTTATAAGATCGTAGAAGCGTTGTCTTGAGGTTGAGTCAGTTTTAGCCTTCACAGTACTAAAATCTCACATCAATATTCCGGCTGAAAGGTGGGTAAGGTATGAGTATTCTCTCACGCGGGAACGCCAATGTCGTATCGTTACCTTTAAAAGTGCTTCTGGATTTCTCTATTCAATGCGTGGGGTTGGGTTGTTCATTGCATTTATTACAACACGAATTTCCACGGTTTAAGAAAATTAAAAATAGTTAAAATACAAGGATGGAGAATACATTAACTCATTAAAAAGTATAAAATATTAATATTATTCAATATGAATAAATCATCATTATCTATGGCGCAACTGCCCCATGATGGGCCAAGGCCGTCTACGGTCATATTAGACCAGAACCTTTTGTTTATTTCGAGCCGCTACAAATATCCATGACAACGCCGGGAGTCGAAGCCTGTGGGACCGAGTGCCAGAAACTCGGCCATTCAGGCCCGTTAGATTTATTTTCCATCTTGTTTTAAATAAAAATAATATTTGCAGTGCTATCTGCAATGACTCAGGAGTTATTTCAATTACATTTGTAGGTTAATTAAAACTCCTCTTTTAGTTATAACATTTAATTCAATAGAGTGTCAAAATTTATGTTTTCATTTCTTCCGTAACCTATTTTTCTTACAATTAAGATTCACTTTAAAATATCAATATATTAGAAGGCCTGAAGCGCAATTCTAATAATTCCTCTTAATATGAATAAATAAAACATCCCGGCAAAACCAATAAAACATGTCTGCTTCGTAATAATTGTTTACTGTGAGGGTGTAATTATCTCAATAACCAAGATGCTATCAATAACCATTACAAACATGGCGAATGCGCATTCAGAAATAATAGAGTATTTGTGACTATTTTATTAAATTTGTCCGCTATTTGTTGAGGCAGTTAACGATATCTCCAGCAGAAACGGCTAATGTTATCGTGCTTTCTGCTTTCGTTTGCCAGAACGGAACACTTAATAATAATTATGCTTCCGTTTTAAAGATATCGTAAATATCCAAAGTTATGAAAGCGGTGGAGACATAAAATTCGATGCATAAATAATGAACGGAAAGGACTTTGTTAACTTTTAGTCTGAATTTATACAAGGGGGTGATAATTTAATTCTGTCAGGAGAATTATTAGAGTAACAAATGAAGAAAAGCAGTATTTAGTAAATCGTTTTTTTCATAGGTGTGGTGATGAGAATTTTTGTCTTAGTTCTAATTGGTTTATGAATAAACGGTCAATATATTAGTATTTTGCTTAAAGTTTCTGAGTGATGAGAAGTTATTAAACAGGGCCGTATTAACGATAAAATACAATTAAACTGAATTGAAAAGTTTTATTCATATTGATAGAATACACAATGGGACCTGAATGGTCGAGTGTCTGGCGCTCGATGCCACAGGGTTCGGGTCCCTGGCTTACCATAGGCTCCTGGTTCGTATCCTGGCGGGGGCATGGATGTTTGTAAATGATGCGGAATCCACTTGAAACTGCATGTCGCGGTCCGTTTAGGCCTCATGTGCACGAGATCGTTGAGCGACAAACCAAACCACAGGTTACGGGTTCGAGTCCCGGTGGAGCCATGGATGTCAGTAATAACAATAAAATAAAATAGAATTAAATTGGAAAAGTTTTATTCATTTGATTAAATAATAAATTGGGCCTTAATGTCCGAGTGTCTTGCGCTCTGTGCCACGGGTTTCGGTTTCGAGTTCTGGCGGTGCCATGGATGTTTGTAGTGGTTCGTAATCCACTTTAAAACCATGGGTCCCGGTCTAATAGGATCGTAGGACGTTGCCATGAGATTTAGTCAGTCTTCAGCCCTCTTGGTTCCTCGCTGAATATAAGCTGCATATTACCCTTAAACATGGCGCAATCGTCTGCGACGGGGTTCTTTGGAGTTGGTGTAGGCTTGTTTGCACCAGGGCTGTTAGTAAAAATAACAAATATTAAATATTTCATAGTTTTTCCTTATTTAATACAATGTCCCATCTAATTCTTTTAAATTTATTAAACATCGGTGAGCTTACTGTTGTAATAAATGCATTAAAGAAATCTACCCACAAGTAATCAGTTAAGCCATTTGAGAGAACTTTTAAGTATAACGAAACCACATTTGCGTGCTTCCATGGGATAATACCCGAAACTTACATAGCATGCAACCTGAATATCTATGCGAAACTTTTACAAGATCCTTCTCGTTGTTGTAATTAATCTCTCTGGTGCGCAAAAACCTATACTAGATCCAGAAGTAGTGACTAAACTCACTTCAGAAGGAACCAGAGAAGACTGACTAAACCTCAACACAACACTATACGATCCTATTAGACCAAAACCTACAGTTCAAAGTGAACTCTGAACCAATACAAACACACATTGGACCGCCAGGACTCGAACCCAAAACCTGTGGCACCGTGCACCAGACACTCGACCATTCGGGCCCATTCAGGCAATTTATTATTTAGTCAATATCAATAAAACTTCTTCAATTTAATTTTATTGTAATTTATCGCTATTAACTACATCTTTGGCACGAACGGGACTCGAACCCGAAACCTGTGGCACCGAGTACCAGATATTCGGCAATTCAGGACTCATTTAAAATTTAATCAACAAGAATAAAACTTTTACAAATTAGTTTTATTTTATTTTATTGCCTCGGCTATTTGTGTCGGCTATTAAACAGGGCGTTTAATAGCCGACACAAAATAACTTATCATTACTAAGTATTTGAGCAAAATAATCATTATATTTTATTCATAAACCAATTAGAACTATGACAAAAAAGTTTCAACATCAATCCCATCGAAAAACGATTTACTAAATAATGCTTTTCCATTTATTATTCTAATAATTATCGCGGCAAACAGATTCAGGTCAAAACAGACTGTGACCTGCAGTTCAAAAGTGCATTCAGAACCAGTCACACACATGCATGCCACTGCCTGGATACGAACCTGAAGCCTGTGGTATCAAAAGGCTAAATCATTAGCCAATTGGCGATCAGACCACCCGAAACCTGTGTTACAGAGGAACAAATACTCACTCTTTTAGGCTCTTATTAATATTTAATCAATATAAATAAAACTTCTTCAATTATATTTTATTTTATTTTATCGCTATTACGGTCCTGTTTAATATCCGACAAAAATAACTTTTGATGACTGAAAGAATTTTCTTTACGAAAAATAATAATGATTTTATTCATAAAACCAATTAAAACTATGATAAAAAGAAGTCTCATCTTCAAACCTATAAAAAAAGATTTACTAAATAAATTTTTCTTCATTCGTTACTCTAATTATTCTCCTGGCAAAATTAAATTATCACCCCCTTGTATAAATTTCGACTAAAAGTTAACATAGTCCTTTCCGTCCATTATTTATGCAGAATTTTATGTCTCCACCGCTTTCATAACTTTGGATATTTACGATATCTTTAAAACGGAAGCATAATTATTATTAAGTGTTCCGTTCTGGCAACGATAACATTAGCCGTGTCTGAGGGAGATATCGTTAACTGCCTCAACAAATAGCGAACAAATTTAATAAAATATTCACGAATACTGTATTATTTCTTGAATGGACATTCTCTGTGTTTGTAATGGTTATTCATAGCATCTTGGTTATTAAGATAATGACATCCTCACAATAAACAATTATTTCGAAGCAGACAAGTTTTATTGGATTTACTGGGATGCTTTATTTATTCATAATGAAGAGGAATTATTAAAACTGTGCTTCGGCCATTCTAATGTATTGATATTTTAAAATGAATCTTAACTTTCAGAATAGTCAATTACAGTAGAAATAAAAACATAAATTCTAGCAGTCTATTGAATTAAATGTTATAACTACAAGATGAGTTTTAATTAACCTACAAGTTAGATCTTGAATCGTTGTCGATAGCACTGTGAATATTTTTATATCAGGTAGCTGACCAGTATACGGGCATCAAAGCTAAAAATGTTGATCTTCTCTGACCTGTTCATAATAAGTCATCATTTCAGTAAAGATATTTGGCTTATCTATCTGATCTTTCGCGAATGCATCCTGTTCTATGTATTCACAAAATATTTCCTCATGCGCATGTAGCTCAACACAACGTACAACCATCTAAAAGTTTAAAGGAAAATTTATTATTTCATTTCTTCATTAAATTCTGTATAATCTCTCTTGATCTTCCCAGTATTATACTATTCATCTTTAATATCTCAAAAATGTTTTATGACTCTATCCCTTTCATTGATAACTCTGTTCTGAGATTCCTCCCAATTTATAACATTCTCTATTCTGTTGTTCTAATGCAGCTGGCAATACAGATGCAGTTAATCTTTATGACATAAAAATTGTTGCTCCGCCTGTTACCCATTTAGCACTATCCAGAGGTGGTGTCATCATTTAGTGTAGCTTGAAGATTGGCTACGTAGGCCAGTAACACTACCTCCACAAAGCTCTATGATTCTATTAGGACCGGGACCTACGGTTTTAAAGTGGATTTCAAACCACTACAAACACGCACGGCACCACCGGGACTCGAAGCAGAAACATGTGGTACCGACTCCCGAGTCACTCGGCTCTTATGTCCCTGAAATTACTCTATTTGAAAATAGAAAGCGTCCCAGAACGGTTCTCCATTCAAGCTTTTCTCACAGTCGTGTTCCTTTACAAACTCCCTTATTTGTGAACTTACAAATATAACTTTTTTTTTTATTTTATTCTACCTGATCCTCGGAAAATTGTTAAGTAAGGGAACTCCGGCAGGGGTTTATCCATCATCCTAACAAAATGTTTTCATTAATTCGAGTTCGGTGTATAAAAGGGAAGATATTTGGGTTCAGGATTTACAAATGATTCAAAGATACGTTTTTTATCCGAGTAACTGATTTCTTTTATGTTATTGCTTCAGATCAATTGAAGGATGAACGAAGCTCTTGTTTACAGAGCAGCCACACGCTTACTGTCCTGGATTATTGAGAAAGCAATTGCCTTTGGTCTACGCCCATTGAATGATTGTTATGTCTTATTTTCTTTTTTATTAATTCAAACATTTAAAGTAATAAGGAGAATAGAAGCATATACGAATAAGCTTACAAAAAGTGGAAAAATAGAAGGGAATTATAATTAAAACATGGGCCTGAATGGCCGAGTGGCTAGCGCTCTGGCGCTCGGTGCCCAGGTTTCGGGTTCTAGTCCCGGCGGTGCCATGGATGTTTGTAGTGGTTCGGAATCCACTTTAAACCGTAGGTCCCGATCCTAATAGGATCGTAGAACGTTGTGGGGAATTGTTACTCCACGTCCGTAGCTTATCTTCAAGCTACCAGCACCTCCTGGGTAGTGATAAGTGAGTAACGTCAGTTGCAGCTTGCCTTAAGGCATCCAAGACAACTGTCTAAGTGTTTGCCAGCTGCTTTAGAACAAAAAAAATAATTAAAACATTAGAAAAAAAGATGATTGAGCTGCCTACAAGCGGAACTTGCTCTGTTACACTTCAGAAAGAGAAAGTTATGTGAGAACACTCACTCAGGATATTGAGAA
Organism: Caerostris extrusa; assembly: GCA_021605095.1. Lineage (NCBI taxonomy): Eukaryota > Metazoa > Arthropoda > Arachnida > Araneae > Araneidae > Caerostris > Caerostris extrusa. Next base: position 28,758 of record BPLR01003755.1, read on the forward strand.
CAGTTCTGGGACGCTTTTTTTTGTCAGAGTAACTGATTTCTTTTATGTTATTGCTTCAGATAAATTGATGGGTGAAATGACGCTCTTGGTTAGGGAGCAGCCATAAGCTTACTGTCCAAAACTTTGCCTTTCCTCTATGCCCAATGAATTGTCATGTCTTATTTTTTATTTATTATTATTTTCTTTTTATTATTGTTACTATAAAAATTTTAAAAAAGGAGGAGAATAGGGCATATATTAATATAGTAAAGAGGAAAAATAGGATATTATAATTAATACATTGAAAAGGTTCATTAAGCTGCAAGCAGGCGTCGCTTGTTGGTAGCTCTGTGATATTTCAGAAAGAGAAGAGGAGGGAGAATACCCACTGAGGATGTTGAGAACAGTTCTAGATCACTTTTTCTATTTTCAAACACAGTCAAGTCATAAACAGGGAGGGATAAGAACAGAGTTACCAGTGGAAGGGATAGAGTCATAAAAATGCTTACAGGCATGTGAAGATGTAGCGTCTAATACTGGAAAGATCAAGAGAGTTTCTAACATCCTCATTTCTGTAGTGTTAAGAGGCCAAATATGTAATCATTGGAAGAACTTAATTTTCAGTCTTTGAGCGATTTCCAAATTTGATTTGGCTACTGAACCAAACTTTGCGTATGGGAACGTGGGGAGCTTGTAATACATGTAGATAGATCTTCATCACTTCAGTGTTATGTCATTCACCCAAACCAATATTTACACTTCAAACACAAGGGGCCCAAGATTTTGCCCTGATCGCCGATTTGGCACAAAAATAAAATTCAATTGATTTTTTATCCAGGCAGTAATATAATCCTTCTTTACGACTCAAATGTTATTGGGATGTGTTCTGATGATATTGATTGGATGTTCTTTTTACCATTTCGATCTTTTAATGAAACTGTTTGTGTAAAAATAAACACTTGAACACATCTTGTTATTGGATGTTCTGATGATATTGATTGGATGTTCTTTTAATGAAACTGTTTGTGTAAAAATAAACACTTGAACATCTTGTTATTGGATGTTCTGATGATATTGATTGGATGTTCTTTTTAATGAAACTGTTTGTGTAAAAATAAACACTTGAACATCTTGTTATTGGATGTTCTGATGATATTGATTGGATGTTGTTTTTAATGAAACTGTTTGTGCAAAAATAAACACTTGAAACATCTTGTTATTGGATGTTCTGATGATATTGATTGGATGTTCTTTTAATAGAAACTGTTTGTTGTAAAAATAAACACTTGAGAACATCTTGTTATTGGATGTTCTGATGATATTGATTGGATGTTCTTTTTAATGAAACTGTTTGTGTAAAAATAAACACTTGAACATCTTGTTATTGGATGTTCTGATGATATTGATTGGATGTTCTTTAATGGGGCTTGTTTTGTGTAAAAATAAACACTTGAACATCTTGTTATTGGATGTTCTAATGATATTGATTTGGATTTTCTTTTTAATGAAACTGTTTGTGTAAAAATAAACTTATGAGCATCTGCTACATTGGATGTTCTGATATTGATTGGATAATCCACTTTACAATTTCGATCTTTTTAATGAAACTGTTTGTGTAAAAATAAACACTTGAACATCTTGTTATTGGATGTTCTGATGATATTGATTGGATGTTCTTTTTGAATTTCGATCTTTTTAATGAAACTGTTTGGGTAAAAATAAACACTCGAAAGAAGAATTCAAGAGGTGAAGAATAGTTCACAGTAAATTAAAGAGCAATACGTAAC
>BPLR01003757.1:0-35391 GCA_021605095.1 Caerostris extrusa
TGCTCAATGAAGAAAAATTTTCCAACTATTACTTGTAAATTACTTAAATAAAATTTTTGTGATGGAAAATTATTACATGAGATCTGTTTTTATTTACTTACAAATTCAAAAATTTATAAACAAAATTTTCAACTGTAAAACAATGCAATGGTTGCTTAAAAATGATTAATTGTTTTCCTTACGAAAATATTTAAATTTGGAGACGATTATTTATATCTTAAAATTCATCATTATTTATTGATGCAATAAAATTATAATACAATATTTATACCTTAAAATGCATCATTATTTATTGATGCAATCATGTCTATATTTATTTATATTTATTTTGATTATCGGTGGATTTAAATTTTCCTTCCCTCTTTACCTATAAACAAAATAAGACTACAAATAAGAAAAATAAATATTGTTCTGTCATCTGTCTCTAGATAATTATTTTCCCCCTATCATATTTAGATTTTGCATATGTTCCTACAAAACGATAATCTTTATTAAGGATAGATTATTACACAGCTTATCGGGGACAAATTATTGCAATATTGTTAGAGGAATAGATTTTATCTATTAGGGACAGCAAATTATATTAAGAGAGGAAAATTATTTCATTTTCTCATTGAGCTTTTCATTTATAACGACCAGAGATTCATCAATTACATTATAAAAATGAAAAAAATTCTTATATAAAGTTCTAATTCTTATATATATAAAATTCTAATATAAAGCTATGCATGTAAGCTCGAACATTAATTATAAATTAACATATAGCATTTTGATATTTCGGGAACATTTGCAAAAAAAAAAAAAAAAAAAAAAAAAAACAGTCACACATTCTTTATTAAATCTACCATTAAATCGTACATTTTCTCTGTCTCCTAACATGAGCAATATAACGAAGGACTTTATTGTATATTATTGTTTCTGTAAATTTCCATTCATTAAGAATTAATTATTAATTAATTAAATTTTTTTTTGTCATGAAATGACTTATTAATATTTTCAGGTTTCATTTTAGGAGGTGCAGTTTAAGAGTTTACAATATTTTACATTTATTACTTCGAATAAGATATATATTGGTTAGTATACAACAGAGGAAAGTATAACTTCTATATAAACTAGTATATAAAGTATACTTCAGCATTATACTAATCAATTCATAATTTTTTATTTATTTATTTATTTATAATTATTATTTTTTATTTATTTATTTTTTGTTTTGTTTTAACAGTTAAAATTTTTGTAGTAAATAATTTTCAATAAGTTTTTAATCTTTTTTTTTTAATTAAATGATTCTTAAAATAAACTGAGCATTGTGTATGTTAATGTTCCTAAAAGCAAAATTTTGAAAATTTGCGTTACGCTTAGCGTTGCGCAAAAATAAAAGTAATGTGTTTTCTAAAATGTGCGTTGCGTTATATTTGAAAATCAGCGAAAGTTCATCATGTTAACTTTGAAATGTGCGTTTGTTGAAAGCTGTTGTTACTTGCACATCCTGATCTTAAGTTAAACCTCTGTGATTCATCGGTGAGAAGCTAGAATATTTCTGTAAAATAAATGATTAACTTTCTTTGTTTTTACAATTTCAATCATTATTAGAGTAGAATATTATCATAGTTAAATAAACTGTTTGAAAATAGTGGCAGCCTTTCAAGACAACAGCATCAACGACAGATGCAGAAAAGAAGTGAAAATCAACAACTGCGATCGCGCATGGAGATACAGCGCATGGAAAACATGAATTTCACTTAATCTTGAAAACATTACAATTGATATGACCATAAAAGTGCAAAGGATTTTCTAAAATCATTGTATTATATTTTTAATTACTAACATCCAGTATTAAGTAAAAGTTTATTATTATATTCAAAAATAATTAAATTATGTTATTAAAAAGTTATGTTTTATAAAAAAATACTATCCATATATCTGATTCATAAACTATATTTTATACCTACACATGTTGCAAATACAAAGATAGTAGGGTTTTTTAATTAATTTTGTCCTTGAATTTGAATTTGCAATTTGTGAACTACTAATTACTACTGAATTTGTTAATCTACTCATACAAATTTAAAATTGCAATATCAAATCATAATGTTCTAAACAAAAAAAAAGTCACTGTCCTGGCATTAACTTTTTCTTCCTATTTGAAATTTACACCTATTTACCACAGAATGTGTGCTACGACTTTCATGTGATATCTCGTTTTAATGATGTTTGTAGCAAAAATACAGTTGCCAAGAAGTCATATATAGAATTTTTTAAAAATTCATTTGTATTTTATTATTTTTATCCTGAATTTGAAATTTGTGAACTAACAGTTAATCCACTCATGCAAAATTAAAACTGTACTATCAAATCATAATATTCTAAACCAACATATATATATATATTGTATAATATATAACATTACAACTATTCTTGCACTATTTGAGATTTAGAGATATTTGCCATAGAATATATGATACAATTTTCATATGATAGTACGTTCTCGTTTTTATTGATGTTTGCGCAAAAATACAGCTGCCAGAAGTCATATGTAGAATGCTTTTAGAAAAATGCATTGCATTTTTTAACTATTTTTGTCCTGAATTCGAAATTTGTGAACTAACAGTTAATCTACTGGTACAAATGTAAAACTGTACTATCAAATCATAATGTTCTAAACCAAAAAAAATGGCATTACAACTTTTCTTGCTATTTGAGATTTACAAATATTTGCCATAGAATATATGCTACGACTTTCATAAGTATAATAATACGTTCTCGTTCTATTGATGTTTGTGTAAAATACAGCTGCCAGAAGTCATATGTAGAATGTTTTAGAAAAATGCATTGTTTCCGCGTTGTTGATGTTTTTGTTTCTACGAGTATTTATCCAGGTGTTTGAACTGAAAGTTTCTTAACTGTTATTTTCTCATGCGCAATGAAAATTGTTTTCTGGCAACTTGTTGATTCAAGTGTTGCCAATCACATGTCATAATAAGTTATTCTCAAAAGTTATGCTTCCGTAAGATTATCTTTCTCCATTTATAAACGGTGAAATTCTATATCCATTTCGAAAAACTTTTGAGTAACAAGAAAACTCTAATATGAATCTATTTCAGTTTTTTTTAAATCATTGATCTTATAAACGAATAATTTTATAATTTTTTTCTCAATCTTTTGTATATATAATTCTTCTGTACATGTGTTTGTTACTGAACTCCTTCTAAATGGCTAGACCGATTTTGATGAAATTTTTGTGTGTATTTGAGTGGGTGCCTGGATGGTTTAGATTCACAATTGAACCCGGTAGGTGGCGCTGAAATTGATATGATTCTTCTGTACGTGTGTTTGTCACTGAACTCCTTCTAAACTGGTTGACCGATTTTGATGAAATTTTTTATGTGTGTTTGGCAAAACATAGAGAATGTTTTTGTACTATCCCTTTGTTGTAAGTCGCCACCAAATGGTGCTGCAATATATCAACTTCTACACTGTTCAACCAATCGCTTTGAAAATTGGTAATAATATGCATTCAAGTATGGAAAATAGGTTTCGCTGTCAGCTTTATTGTTACTTGTCACCAGATGGTGCTGCAGCATTTCATCTTATATACCGTTTCAAACGATATCCATGAAAATTAGTATGCACATATATTGGAACATGGAGAATATATTCGCAATATATAATTTTTTTTTTTTTTTTTTTTTTTAGCAATGAATGCCGGACAAGAATAATATTTTTCCGTCACTTCACTCATTTATTTCATTTAATACTGAATAAAGTTGCAAGAACAAAAAAAAAAAAAGAAAACTGAAATATATTTCATCATAGTGCTGTAATTGTAATCAAGTAGTCTCATTAAATAAAATCATTTTATACTATTTTAAAAACTTAAACGAATTTCACTTTTTATTTCATAAATTTTAGTAATAATCTAGTTTTTTTAATTTGAACAAATTCGTACCGAAACACTACCTTTTTTTGCTGCTGTTTTGTTCCTTATTAATATAAACAAAAAAAATTTAAGAATTTCAGGTTGTTTGAAAGAAATTGAAAGCTAATTACTTCAAATTTATCTATCAAATCGTTAACATTGTTTATTTAAACTTTCTAAACACTATTCAATTAATTGATCTTTCTAAATTTAGATAGTGTGTATAGGAAAATTTCATTGTTGTAAATGTATGTATACTCTTATTCCTTCTGCTCTTATTCTTATTTCTTTTGCATTAAAATATATTGATATTTTTTTAAAAAAAGTGGGTAAATAATTTTAATTTTACAGAATTAGAGACTTTTTAAAAATACTTTTGAAAGCTGAATTATGCAAAAATGACCTATGCCTAATCTTTTTATTTCTTTTCATTAAAATATGTTGATATTTTAAAAAAATTGCTAAGTAACTTTGGCTTTGCAATTTAGAAACTTTTTAACATAATTTTTAACAGCTGAATTATGTATATTTAATTACTTTAAAATGCCTCGCAAAATTTAGTGAAATACCTTTAATAATTTTATCACATGATTAATTGGTTTTAGGATAATGCATTTTTACTTAAAAAAGTTTGTCTCTTGCAATACGGCAATTTTATTACAATCATGCCTAATAAACTAATGCCCAAATGACCTACTGTATCTTTTTATCTGTAGAATGAATATATTAAAACTTTTTTCCTGTAAAGTAGTGATAAGAGCCACTACTGCGTTTTATTGCAATGAGAGTGTTCCTTGAATATGTCGTATTTTAAAATGCAGTTTCTACCTTCATTGATTACGTGACTTTCAAACAGTAGGAAGTTCTTGGCTTGAATTTAATCTAGGCGATATCTGGAATGTCACTTGTGATACAAAAGACCATAGCATGGACGTCAGTACAATCCTTCTGTTCTGTGAAGGTTTAGCAGATTTAATTTAAAATAATGCCTGTCAATGAATTTTAAAATGAGATCATAAACTTTAATTATTATATACATAATACACTGGTTCTCAAAAGTTAAGAAAAAAAATCAGCGAAATTGTGATTCTAAACTTTTTATTTACTGAAATTTAATGAAATTTTTAAAATCATTATTCAAACCGTGACTTCATCAATTACTCAAAAAAAAAAATAATGTTCTGTCTTGAAAATATACAAATTGTATATATATTAAAAAGAATACTATTCTTTTAATATGATGTTCAATGTCTTGAAAATATACAAATTGGATATATATTAAAAGGAATAAGTAACTGAGTACCTAGCGGTCATTTCCAGTTGACAAAACGAAAAATTAACGATTACATTTAGCAGTGATACTCGACGTTGACTTTGCCAACGTAGTTGAATTCAACTCTTTTTGGGTAAGAAAGATTTTTTAGCAGTTGATTTCAACAGTTATTTGACAATGCTTCACAGTCTTGGCGATAGATGGAGTTTAAAGCCAGTCGATTCAACTCTTCGGATTACAAGGTTTGATATTAGCAATTTATTTTAATGCCTTTTTAAAAAAAAAAATCAACTTTTTGCCAGGAAAATGTTATTTAACGATCAATTAGAGTTTCATTTAATTTTACTTCAGTTAAATTCAACTCTTGCACACATAACTGCTTAACTTTTTCCACATAAATTTAATGTATATAAAACGTACAGCATTTGTATTGAATATTTCTGTCGTTTGATAGTTATTATTTATTTATTGATTGTTTAGATTTTTTTTTTTTTTTTGTATTTTGTATTTTATAATTTTTAAACTCTTTTGATTGATTAAATTATAGATACATATTACAATGAATATTTTACAAATGAGATTGCTCTAAACTTTCGAAGATATGATAGATTGAGATTATATCATATAATACATATAAAATTTAATAATACAAATAATAATTAATACACATATTTTTTTTAATTCTAATTCATCAATTCTAATAATTTTTTATCAACAAAACTTAGTATTTCAAATAATGTTAATTAAAACCGAGTAATGATGAATCTGCTTCATTGCACAAAAAATTAATCTAAAATAGGACTAGTTTTAACCGAAAATATATTTTATAGATTAGTAAACAGATTATTGATGGATCAACAGGTTGATTTTTTTTATGCATATATTTTTGATTCGCCATCTTTTCAGTAATGCATTTAAGTGAAATCTATTATTGTTTTTAAGTATGAAAAAATCATGTGTTCAAAACTATAGTCTGGCCATTAAATAACTTTCCCTGTTTGTAAGCATCTGGCAAATGGCGTACCGATTACGGAATAAAAATGGAGAAAGATAAAACAGAATCAAATCAAATTTCATATAAAGACTGTGGAAGACATGGAGAGATGATTTCAGCAAACAAAAAAGTATCAAAAGTCACCGATAGGAGGAGAATCTGACGCTGCTGTCAAGGACTCACTATGAAATTTCCACTATCTAGGTAGATTTTCAAATTTCTAGCTCATACGTGATTTTGGAACTTTGGCAACGAAAAAGTCAATAAATATAATGAATGCACAGAAAATAAATTATGTCAAGTTTCCTTATATTGTTCAAATCACAAAAAAAAATGCGCATGCCGAAATGAATGATAGCAACATGAAACTCAAGGGAAATAATCTTTTAATAATCAACATCTCCCAGGGCCACGTAATATTTTCAATGTGCTGTCCTTTCCTGTATTAAAAGGTATTGCATCCGGTGTAGTAAGTTCTCTATCTTGGATCTCTATCTCGTCTAATGTTCTCTTTCAAGAAACTCAGGTTTGTAACTCCACCAGCATACACATTTAAGGTATCTCCACAGCCAAAAGTCACATGGGGGATGTCTGGGGAACAGGTCAATTATTCCTTCGGAAAATGTTGGCTGTTAACTTTCTCACTATCCTCAGTTGTAAAAGGTCCTGTACTGAACGAAGAATATGAGGTCGTATATAGAAATTGTCGTGTCCAAGCACCGTCTTTGCTGTAATTCAAAAGTTTTCAGCATTTGCCGATATTTCTCATCTGTAACATGACAGCAGGTAATAGGACCTGCTGTCACGTAAGCTCTAAGAAATTTGATTCAACTTGCGTACTTGACAGTTGTCACTACGACTATCTTGTTTCTTTCGTTCGGAGGTTCACTTTTTCTTGTTAGCGCAGCTTTTCTGATGGTTCGAGAAGTATTAATCAATCCATTCAAACATTTATGGAATTTTCATTTATTTACAAACAATATTTACAAAGGTGGCAACATCTCAAAGGCAAAAGCTAAACTGGAAGACAAATATTCTTTTTAGAATAAACAACTCGTTTCCACAGCAACAGCTGGTCTTCACGGCAATAGCCCGTCTCCACATCAACCAACAGCCCATCTCCACGGCAACAGCTCAATTCTGAATCGGTTCCAAACGATTTTTATAAAACTAACACGTGACGCTGCGTGGCGCTAACTAAAGCATAAAAATTCCAACAACAGTAAGGCCGAAATCTCCCCTATCGAGAACGAGGACATACGATAGTGCGGGTGAAGCATTTTTTTGAAAATGTTTTCAAGGAAAAGCCTAACCCGCACGATCGTACTGGTGCACCCCCATGCCTAAGACGGAGGGGCATAAATTATTTTAATTATTTTTTTAATATCATTGGAGTCAATGTCTACTAGAAATTTTTAAAAAAGTTAAATTTAAATAAAAAAAAAAATTCAGGCCTTAAAGGGTTAAATTAATAAAATAATTATAAATAATATTAAAATAATTATTATAATTATTAATTATTAAAATAATTATTATAAATAATTATAATTTAATTAATTAATTATTCGAATAAAAAATGTGTCAAGTAATACTGGGGTTAAATAAGATTTAATGTTATTTTTTATCATTCTAATAGAACATTTCTCAATCAAATTCTAAATGATAAATTTGTAAAAATATAACCCTTAGTAAATAATTATTTTAAAAAATTACTTAATAAATCTCTTATATGTATGTTAATAAAGCCGAATTGTTTTGAAATTTAATGGAATTTTTACATTACATAAAAAATTAAAAGATAAATCTATCAATATATATTACAGCTTCCTTCATTGACACTTAAGAAAAATAATTCTGGTTTAACCTTGAAAAATAATCAAAACCGCCAAGGTTTTACTGATGAAACATTTTCTTAAATCTTTCTTATTGCCTGCTACTCATTAATCGAGATACTTCTCTTTCCAATTCTGACATCTAAAGAACCTGTTCTCCAGCAAGTCAAGATGTTGAAATGAGTCTACTCTTTGGGTACATCTTTTGTATTTCGTCATTAGAAGTAAAAGATAAACTATCTAAACCTTCTTTTTTTCTGTAAGTTGTTTTTAAAAAAAAATTAGAAGAGAGCATTGAACTCATAAAATACATAGTTCCATAAAGTCAAAATGTACAAATATTTGTGAGAAGCTCAATATTTTAAAATTTAAAAATGAAATATTTCATTTGAAATTCAACGTCTTTTATAACCATATGCAGATGGATCCACTTAAACCATTAATTACCATGTTATTTACATATAACTTTGGAATAAATCCTATCGTAGAATATGGGCACCGTATTCAATGGTTTTTTCTTCGAACATCATCCGTAGCATTGTCAAACTGAATTATTGAATATTTTGCATAATTCATTCCATTTTTTACCGATATTTGCAAGCTCTTTCCAAACAAGCATAAAAAATTTAACTATGTTAATGTGCATACTTTTAAATAAACTTCATATGATGTAAGATGTTATTTTGTTTACATGAAATTGGAAAACATTTCTGTTATTTTCTTTGATAAAATTGTTCTGCAAATAAGTAGCAATAATTATTCAGCAAATATTTTGCACAATTCATTAGATTTTTTTTTACCGATATTTGTAAGCTCTTTCAAATCAAGCATAAAAAAATTTTCAATGCTAATATACATACTTTAAAGAAAACATCACAGTATATGATGACACATCTTAATTTTGCTTACAAGAAATTGGAAAACACATCTTTTATATTCTTTGATAAAATGATTCTGCAAATAATCTTCTAAACATGCAGCATATTTTCGTATGAATGGAATTACTATATACACTGACTCAATGGCTCTTAATAAAGATTTCTCAAGTATGATTTTGAACATTATATCTCGTTTAGAACAAATCCTCTGCCTGCACAGAATGTGTATCCTGCAATACTTTCTTGCTCATGTGGATTTGGAATTTAATGAAATTGCAGATTCTTTGGCGAAGAATGCCAGAAGTCTGGATCAAACGGCCATTCTACTTCCCTTGCAGATTCAAATGTCTTGACAAAAGCTAAACTTATAATTCCTTTTAAGATCAAAAATAAATACCAAATTACAAAATTAAATGCCGACAGCTACTACTCTCACAAGATTAAGGATGAAGCACCCCAAAAATAAGAAAAATTCTGCTAATGCCGTTAAAAAATATCAAAAATGTTGCAACTGCCCTGATGTCGAGCATGTTGCTTCTCATCATGTTTTCGATCGCCCTTTGTGTTAACTTTGGGCTAATTAGACTGGGACCTACAGTTTAACGTGGACAAAGAACCACAAACAAATATCCATGTAACCGGCAAGATTCGAACCTGAAGCATGTGCTACCAAAGGACAAAGTGCTATCCAGTTGGCCATCAGACCGCATTTCTCGGAAGAGAATTTATGCTCCGAGCTGGCAATCAACATATCTAATATTATTCGGGAGCACCACAATATTTCATTTTCTTGTACTCTTCAGGGGATACAACAGCAGCATATTTTTTGCTGCGGTATATTTAAAAGTTATATGTAAATAATTCGATAAGATTAAATCCATCAACTTTTTAAAATTTTTAATTAAAAACATGAAAAAAATTATTAACTTATAAATGCAATTTTGTGTTCTTAGTAATTAATAAATGCTTATAATCAAAAGCTCCTGATTTAATTAACATTTTATTCAACTTAGAATTCATAGTGCATTGCTACAAGCCCAGGAAGAACTATTTTTGCAAAAGAGGCCCCACGAAGCACTTACGGAGAGCATGATTCATACAACAGTTTTGTGGTCGGATATCAGATAAAGAATTCCGGGAAGGGACAAGTTCTCAGAATTGCTTAGAGTAATTTGTACACGTTGTTATCGCTTCTAAGAAAAGATATTGCCGTTTTTTACATAAGTACAAGAATTAAAATCTATTTCAATATTTTTATTGAATATTTAACGAATAATTTGAATAAAGAATCAATATAAGTATATGCACACTTATAGTATAATTGTTTAAAAAATAAATGTGAAGTGGGTATATATTTTCATATATTTTTAACATTTTTAGAGGGAACTGCACTTCAACTTAACTTATGGAAATTAGATTGTCAATCCAAAACTGCTTGGGAATGGATAACACTACAGGGTGAGAGAAGGGAGGTGCAACATCTTTATAAACATTATTTATAAGACACGTTTCCATTTATGTATGTAACCCATCAACAGGTGATGAAGAAAAATTGTTTTTCTGAAAGACTTTAGAGGTAACTGCCGTGTATCTTCATGTCGATGAGAGAAAATTAGCAAAACTTCTCAAAGGCACATTGACTGTAGTTGTGAGGCACTAATATACATCGAGTCTCCTCATTTCTGAAAGCAAGTAAGTGCAGCAAATGCCACCATCAGATTCTAACATTGCTGCACACTACCTGCTTACGTTACCATCGGACCATGAAATACGCACCGTACTAATTATTGCCAATAAAGATAACTGTGAACATAAACATATACATTATTTTTATCTCATTCCAAAATTAAAAACTAAATTATCTTTATTTCATGACAAAATTGTTAAAAAAGTACAAAGCAACGAATAACTTATGTATGCCTCGAATATTGGAGAGGAGGGAAGGATTTTAAAGTATAACTACCCACATTTCAGTAGATGAAGACCCGATAACTGCCACCAGTCAGCCTGACAATCGATGGTTTTACGATTGTCGATGGCTTTTATGATGGATAAACGCTTTACACTCGTTGTCGCATTCGCCATTGAGTCTCCTCGTTTCAGATAGCAGTGACGGCAATAGATGCTACCAACCGATTTGAACCTCAGCTATTTTGCATGCTAGCTGTGCACTTTATCACTGGGACTCAAGTCAGGTAATGTGGTATGTTGTTCCTTTACAAGAAATGGACTCTTGGAAGACTTCTTAAGGTTCAATAATACATATTTGTGTTCATAAGCTGCAGCCAGTCCGACGACAGCAAAAATGAAACATACAGTTGGAAAGTTATGCTAGTTAAGCGTGGTTCGAACTCATTACACTTTTTTCGAAGCCGCAATTCTTGTCAAATTCCATCTAGACAAGCTAAAGTATTTTTATTTTTTTATTGTCATTAAAACTTTTTGACAGAGAAATACATAGCATGAGTGAGTATATGTGCGTTGTATTCATATAATTTGAATGAATATAATGAAATAATGTGAACGCAAAATTCAATTATTGTTATAATTAAACAAATAACAACCAAATTAATTCCATTTATTATACAAAAAAAAAAAAGCATTTGGGAAAAAAGCAAAAGCAAAATTGTAAAAAAAAAAGCGTGTTTTTTTTTTTCTATATATTTTTAATTTTTTTTATTTTATTTAATTTTTTATTTTTTGGTAAAATTAAGCGTTTTAATTAAATCTAGTTACCAAAAAAAAACAGGATGCATTGAATAAATCCTAGAATCTATAAATTTAACTTTTAAAATCCATGAAAATTAAAATTCAAAAGGCGATTTCATCTTTAAAAAAATATAATAAATCGGAATTATAGACGTGTTCTCTTTTAATAGTAAAAACTTTTTAATTACATTTAAAGATGTTAAATGATTTTTAAAATTCTGTTTCTTGATAGTTGAATTAGTACAAGGATACAAAATAATACGGAAGGTCAAATAAGGCCATCCAGTTGCATAAGTATTTTTAAAGACTTATTTATCAGAATTTAAGAAAGGCTTATGAAAGCTTAGTTTAATCAAATGTCTCAAGGACCAGCAAAAGAAACAGAGAATACATCTTGTGTAGTGTATTCTTCTCAGTTTTACATACTATGTCTACAATCAAAGGAATAGGAATTGAATTATGTTGATATGTAAATCTTAATAAATCTTTGCTATCCAAAAAGAGGAGGAAAATTGTCTTATAAGTAAAACATTTGGAATGCATTTTTTAAGTATGTTTTTATGTATATTAGTGATCCTTTTTATCACTATGTATACCGCGATCAGCCCACTGACGGGCGATGAATTTAAGGTATTGTTGTTTTATCCCACGTAGTAGACAACAACATCCAGACAAAGTCCATGAACCCGTGTGGTCTCATGGAAGGAGGGAAAGGAGGAGGCAGCTTCTGTTATGATGGAACACCCAAAGGTAGAAGTCTGATTTAGCTCCTTGACTTTGACTTTTTACGGGATAGGGTTGTCAGCCCTACGCCCAATGCTCTACAGTCGTATTAGATAAGGACATACGGTTTAAAATGAATTCCGAACCACTATAAATACCCATAGCTCCGACGAGACTCGAATCTTGTGGCACCTAGAGCCAGAACTTTAGTCACTCGGCGATCAGATCCTAGATAAGGCATTAACTTCCGAAAAGAGTTGTAGGCATAATTACAATGCATTCGCATTTTAAATTGGAGGAAAATCCGGTAAACTTGTCTCGGACAACCTAACTAGTGACGCTGGAGGCTTAGAAATATTGCCACTATCATCATCGACTAACCTCGCTTATGGAAGCAGTGATTACAAGGTTTGGTTTGGTTTGTCGCTCTACGGTCAACTTGTGCACACGTTAGGTTAAACAGACCGGGACCTACAGTTTAAAGTGGCCACTACAAACATCCATGGCACCGCCGGAATGACTACACGGAATATATATGGGCCTTCTTCCACAATAACTATGCAATTAATCACTAGGCCACAAGTCAGGCATTATCTGTTGCTGGATATATATTTACTTATTATGATTGTAAAATTCGTATTGTTGTTTAATCATGTGAAATAAAATTGACTACAAACTTAAATGAAGTTATTTAGAAAAATTGAGCGTTTCTCCCTGAACGCCACAGAGGGCGATCTTGACAATGCTTAGAAAGAAGCATGGTTACAATTTCATTGCCATATATGTATTATATCACAAGAAATAATTCTAAATTCTATAATGATATACAATACATTTTATAAAGATTTATGGTTCAAATTGTTTTTGAAATTTTCGTTCTTTTGCTGTCAATACGGCGAAAGTTTTTGAAGAAGGACTGCATATAATACATATAGCTCGAGTGAGCCTAAAACTAATATATTCAATGTTTAATGTCATATTTTTTACCACTGAAAAAGTAAATAAAAATTATTTTTAAATTATCTTAGAATAAACCAGCATGTAATGTCATTATGTTATAATTTTATTTGCTGACATTACATGTTTAACGAATTTACTTTGAAAATACGAAACTCAGCACACCTCATTTATCTGCAAAATAAATTTCTCTCACATATGAAAAGTCGTAAAAATATGAAAGGTCAAATTCAAGTTATTAATAATAATTGGAAAAAAATTATTAATATAACAGAAGACATATTTATCTGCGTTATCTTGTGTATTGTTTATTATAGTATCATATCAGATGTTTAGAATTGCGAAATATTTACTACGGAGATAAAATAAGTTATTTTACCTCTTTAGATTCTTCACCTGAGTTCAAAGTGCATTTTATCTTCCACGTAGGGAAATTTAATCAAGAAAAAGGATAAATGTGGCATGGATTTTTTCTTTTTAGTTTATAGACCAACTATTTTAAATTATCTCTCTTTTCACTGTGTTATTTTTAACGCGTAAAATATTAAACAATGATATGATTCTTATTATAATTAAAACCAAATTTCTCAAGCTTTGGAAGTACATAATTTAATTTCTATGTTTCTTTTTTTTTTTTTTATCTCACTTGGTAGACAGCAACATCTAGACCAAGTCCAAACACCCGTGTGGTCTCATGGAAAGAGCGAAAAGAGGTCTGTTGTGATGGAGTACCTTTAGGTATAAATCTGACCTGGCCCCGTGACGCTGAAGGAGGAGGATAGTGCCTTCCGGGAGGACTTTTTAGGGGTAATTAGCCAGCATTTGCGTATCGTACTGAAGAAAATCCGGAAAACTCCCACCAGGTAGTCCGACTAACGAGGCAAAATGCTGAACATCACAAACGCCATCGAGTCTACTCGTTTTCTGGAACAGTGTATACATCAAAGTTGACAGCGGATTGAACCTCACGCTAATGCTCACCAGCGGCGCATGTTGCCACTGAGCCACGAGTCGAGCTTTAATTCTATATTTTCGATATTAAAAAAAAAAATTTCAGTAATTCAGTATTATATATAATTTCTATAAAAAAATTATTATAGAAAATTGTTTTCGAGCTATTACTTAAAGTTTTTCTTTCAAAATTTTAATATTAATTTTATTGGTTTATTATTATTTTTAACACATAAAAAAAAAAAAGAATGTGAGAATTAAACTTTAATGTCATTTGATTTTCATTAAATAATTATTTTATAATAATAGAATGATTATTTATAAAGAGAATAAAACTTGAAGAAAATAACTTAAACACAGTTATTTAATTATTCTATTAAATGACATAAAACCAAGAAAATTAAAAATTAAAAATATTATTTCATAACTTTGATTAAACATTCTATCTTAGAATTTCTCTAAATTTATGTAGTTCTTTTTTTTTCTTTTTATTGTTTTAATTTTTACTTTTTTATAACTTTTTTTACAGTAAAATTAAACAAAAATAACTCGGGAGATTTTTTTCCCCATCATATTATACAATTTATTTTTCTTAAAGATTGAATATAGTTAATTAAATTAATATAGTTATTTCAACTAAACACAATTATTTTATTAAAAACCAAAAAACATTAAAATTAAAAATATTATTTCATAACTTTTGATTAAACATTCTATCTTAGAATTTCTCTAATTTTATGTTGTTTTCCTTTATTTTATTATTTTTCTTTTTACTTTTTTTTAGAATATTTTTCTTACTGTAAAAATTAAATAAAAATAATTTGACAACTTTTTTTCTCCTTCATATTATACAATATATTTTTATTAAAGATTGTATTTATTTTAATTAGTTAATAATTACCAATAAATTTTTATATTCTATTTTTGCTTTTACTTAAATAGAATAGTATAGTTTCTAAATTTTCAATAAATTCAATTCATTTTCAAACGTTAATTAATACTTAAAACTTTGTTAATACTTACTGAAATACTTTTTAAACGTTAATTAATAATTTAAAACCATGTTATAATACGAGTTATTTAAATTAAACGTCTTTTAAGAATATAATTCAAAATACTGAAGAACAGGAACGAATCCAGACGGAAGCGAATTCAAAACCAAATACCTCAGAATATTTCGTAACAGGAAAGTTTACTGTTTGGCAACACTTGGCATCATTCAAATTCAGTCGTAAGAATTTCTTAATGGTTTAAATATACATGCAAAAGTAGTGAAAGTTTCCAAGTATCTTTTCTAAACTATTCAATTTCATTGGCTTTGTTAGGATACATAAAATTTCAAATGTTTTTATTTCCTTAATTATTTTCAACAAATATAAAGATAGAAATTCTTAATAATTTTTTTCGTAAACTTTCAACATAATTACAAAGTTTGAATGGCTTAGTAGATAATTAATTTCTTTTCTTCCATAGGCTTGCTTTCGTGTCTATGCTTACGATAAATATTTAGGCGATAATAGAGAGTTTTTGCATAACGTTTTTATCGTCCGATATTTTCTCCCTAGCGCGCATGTTCATAGGATTGCTCCTGCATATCTGTAATATTGCACTACTGCGCATGCGATTTTAAAGCATTTCTGATAAACTTGTCTTAAATCGCATGCGCAGTAGTGCAATATTACAGATATGCAGGAGCAATAGTACAATGTTTCCCGTGTCTCGTTATACATGTTACCGAATATCTGCAATCGGATTAGAATGATAGGTTGCTCTCAATAGTACAAAACACTAATTGCATGTAATATAACTACTCACAATAAAGCTCGTCTGTTTTCAAATATGAGTGATGTGCTTATTATATATTTAGTTGTTCTCAGCTACATTACAAATTCAAAACAGATTTTTTAAAGTATTACTTTGCACACTACCCAATCTTGAAATGATTGCTTTTCTATGATCTTTAGAAGTTATAATCGAAAAAAAAGCAACAAAAATTGAATCAACGTTAACAAAAAATGGAGCAATAATTAAATTTTTGAAAAATTATTGTGGAAGTGTATTTGAAAATTTTCTGGAATAAGAGTTCTTGAATGGCACATCACAATATGTACTATATTAAACAAAAATGGCTGTCAGAGTGGTTGAAACAAGTTTTTTTCAAATATTTACTAGTGGATATACGTATGTATACATAATTATTTATTTTCTTTTTCTCTCTTTAAACAGCATTTTTAAGAATATACTAATACAAAAATTATTCAACAAAAATGATAATCATAAGAACAAAAAAATCTTTATATAATATATATATATATATATATATATATATATATATATATATATATATATATATATATATATATATATATACTGAAGTGACAAAAGTCATGGGATACCTCTTAATATCGTGTCGACCCCTCCTTTCGCCCGGCGAAGTGCAGCAACTCGACGTGGCATGGACTCAACAAGTCGTTGGAAGTCTTCTGCAGGGATATTGCGCCATGCTGTCTCGATAGACGTCCATAATTGTGTGAAAGCGTTGATGGTGCAGGATTTTGGGCACGAACAGACCTCTCGATGATGTCCCATAAATGCTCGATGGGATTCATGTCGGGCGATCTAGATGGCCAGATCATTCGTTGGAATTATCCAGAATGTTCTTCAAACCAATCGCGAACAGTTGTGGCCCGGTGACATGGCGCATTGTCATCCATAAAAATCCCATCGTTGTTTGGGTACATGAAGTCCATGAATGGCTGCAAGTGATCTCCAAAAGTAGCTGGACATAAGAATTTCCAGTCAATGTTCGGTCCAGTCGCACCAGAGGACCAAGTCCATACCATGAAAAAACAGCCCCACACCATTACGGAGCCACCACCAGTTTGAACAGTGCCTTGCTGACAGTTTGGGTCCATGGCTTCGTGGGGTCTGCGCCACACCTCGAACCCTACCATCAGCTCTTACCAACTGAAATCGTGACTCATCGGACCAGGCCACGGTTTTCCATTCATCTAGGGACCAACCGATATGCTCACGTGCCCACGAGAGTCGCTGCAAGCGATGTCGTTCTGTCAGTAAAGGCACTCGAGTCGGTCTTCTGCTGGAATAGCCCAAAGAAAGCCAAATTTCTCCGCACAGTTCTGACAGACAAGTCCCTTGTACGTCCCACACGTGATTTCTGCGGTTATTTGACGCAGTGTTGCTTGTCTGTTAGAATTTACGACTCTTTGCAGACGTCGCCGGTCTCGGTCGTTAAGTGCAGGCGGTCGACCACTGCGCTGTCCATGGTGGGATGTTATGCCTGAAATTTCATACTCTCGGCACACTCTTGACACAGTGGATCTGGGAATGTTGAATTCCCTAACGATTTCGAAATGGCATGACCCATGCGTCTAGCTCCAACTAATATTCCGCGTTCAAAGTCTGTTAATTCCCGTCGTGCGGTCATCATCACGTCAAAACCTCTTCACATGAATAACTTGAACAGAAATGAAAGCTCTGCGAAAGCACTGTGCATGTATACCTGTTCTACGCGATGCTACTGCCATCTGAAAATTTGCATATTGCTATCCCATGACTTTTGTCACTTCAGTGTATATGTATATATACATATATATACATACATATATAAGGGTCTGAATGGCAGAGTGGCTAGTGTTTGGCGCTCGGTACCACAGGTTTCGGGTTCGAGTTCTTGTGGTATCGTGGATGTTTGTAAGGAATCCCCTTTAAACTCTAGGTCCCTGTCTAACATGACTGCAGAAGAACGTTGGGTTGACAACCCTACCCCATAAAAAGAAGGCATCTCATGTTTCGAAATCTGCCAGTAGGTAGACGGCCCCGGTTCATCATGGGGCTGCTGCGCCAATCATGATGATGAGATATATATATATATACTAGTTGACCCGTCAAACGTTGTTTTGCCATATACATTATTTCTATAAAATATTTTTTTAGTTAAATAAAAAAAAAAATACTAACTTACTATAAGTGTGTGGAAATGTGGTTATGATTGGAAGAGGAATGGAACGTTGCAGACAATGATGACGTATAAAATGATAATACACTAACCATTTATTTATTTCATCCTTTATATTTAATTAAATTAATAAATATATTTTAAATTACATTATATAATAGCTGTATATGCATCAAAAATAGTTATTTACATGTTTACTACTAATTATGGCAATTAAAAAATAATCAACATCAATCTCTAACTGCAATGGAGTGTACGATATTTTTGGTTACTCCGTCTTTAGCCAACACACAAACAAACTGGATGGTTTACCCACACGCGAACATGCCACGTATTGTTGTGCGTGGGAAAAACATGGTGTGCCCAAATCTAAGCCACAAACAGACATAGTTTGGCCTTGCGACTTATTGATTGTCATTGCGAATGCCAATCTAATTGGAAATTGAATACGTTTGAATTCCATTGGCACATCTGGGAATCATAGGGATTCATGGCAGCAATATATTTTCGCCTCGGTACTTGCCATTCAAAATGCTGGCTTCAATAACGTTTTTCATTATTTTTTTAATGGCTAATCGTGTTCCATTGCACAGCCATGGTGGGTTCAAATTACGAATCAAAATAACCAGAGATCCAACCTTTAATTGTAAATGATGCGATGCCATGCCTGGCAAATCCAATGAATTCAAAAACTCAATTGGATAATTTACAGCTTCATTGGCATCGCAAACTGTATCGATAGATTTGTATGACACCAAGTTCCCTGGCAACAACTGTTGTATCTTGGAATTTAAACCATTGACATGCACATTTTTTTGCTGCCAAAATTGCTCTTTTTTGCCAACCAATCAAGATTTTTGAATTGTGTGCATACATCGGGAAATATGTTGTGGATGAGATTATTTTTCGAGTCGATGATTGTGCAGAAATCTGTCGGAAATTTTATGCATCCAGTATTTTCATGTACAGCAATTTTTCCATCACCATTATCTAACAGTTGTTTTGAAAATGTTTCAGCGGATGGATCTTGAAGCATTTGAACGCGCATGTTTACTTTTTAGTTGTAATTTTTCAACATTACGCCACAGTGACGATGATTTTAAGCAAGCGTTGATCTCATCAGCGTACGTTGAACGTGGAATGATAGGAAATGTTTGCCTGAAATCACCTGAAAAGGAGTAACAGAGTGCCGCCAAATAGTTTGTCCTTATAAGTTAATCGATAATCTTATGCTTTCGAATTGCAAATAACACTTACTTTACTGGAATCCCAGATTCGTCACAATAAAAGTAAATTACAACACAATTACATTTGTAAGTTAAAACGCATTTATTTTTCTTAGAACAATAATAAAGTTGCCAATTTTGCTTAACTAAACATTAACAATTTTGCTTAACTAAACATTAAATATAATTTAATGCTACACGTGCAAAGAATATAACTTAACAAAACATTAACTTAAAACAACTTAAGACATAAACACGCGCTACACGTGCCAATATAACAGTATTTGTTCTCTTATTATTTGACTTACCTTAACAATGATAAAACGCGTATATTTATTTAACACGTAAATATTTCTCTTTAAATTAAAACTACTCCCACAAAAATGTTGCGTATTATATACACAGGTAAACCAACGGCCGTTGTTGGCGCAAGTTAACAACACGTGTTGATTTATATAAGATCACTTAATTAAATAAAAGTCAAAAAAATGAAGCCGATTAAAGACTTTAATTTTTGTTTAAGCGCGCGTGCTGTAATATCATGACTAAAAAATTTTTAAAAAACCACTACATTTTTGCCACTACATAGGTTTGCCAAAGAAATTTTAAAAAATATTTAGGGGTGGGCCACTCTTATCACTTAGGGGGTTTAAAAAATAGGGGTTTAGATTACGACCGATTCGCAGACCTACCAAATATGCACAAAAATTTTCATAAGAATCGGAGCCGTTTCGGAGGAGTTTGGCAACAAACACTGTGACACGAGAATTTTATATATTAGATATAATTCTGTACATGTGTTTGTTACTGAACTTCTCCTAAACGGCTAGACCATTTTGATGAAATTTTTCGTATGTGTTCGGCAAAACATGGAGAATGCTTTTGTGGTATCCCCTTTGTTGTAAGTCGCCACCAGATGGTGCTGCAGCATATCAATTTCTATACCGTTCAACCAATAGGTATGAAGATTGGTAATAATATGTATTCGAGTATGGAAAATATGTTCGCGCTACCCACTTTATTGCTATTTGCCACCAGATGGTACTGCAGCATTTCATTTTATATACCATTTAAGCGATATCCATGAAAATTGGTATACATATATATTAGAACATTTCACATTCGCGATATGAAATTTTCTACAATGAATTTTTTTTTATTTCGACAGAACAGCACATGCCGGGTTCTGCTAGTATATATATTTACTTCTACAGAACAAATCCGGTTTTAAGAAGAAGCAGGTATTTTTAAAATCAAAATATTTCGCCATGCGATAAATATTTTTACGTATTTTAGAACGAATGTAAATATATTATTTATTATTATAAGTTTTTCCTTCTAATGCTGCTGGCAAATAGACCGTGATCTTCGTCATAAGGGCTGCACCTATGTTACTCACTTTGCATTATCCAGGGGGCGCGTGTAACTTGATGGTAAGCCACGGACGTGGGAGTAACAATGCCCCCCGAAGCGCTCTACGATCCTATTAGGACCGGGACCTACGGCTTTAAGTGGATTCCGAACCACTACAACGCCCATGGGCAAAGCCGGGATTTTGAACCCGATACCTATGGTACCGAACGCCAGAGCGCTAGCCATTCAGCCATCAAGCCCCTTTATTATTATAAGTAGTAATAATAAAAAAAAATGTTACTTTATTTACAAAATCTCACATCGATAAAAAAAATCTTTTCATATAAAAATAATAACGCCAGACAATTCTTCTATTTTTACAATTTCTATAATTAGTTAAAATATTATGGAATATAATGATTCAACTGAAATCAACAATGGCATTCATACGATAATCTATCTTACGATTAATTTCATGTCATTTTTATAAAATACTCCTTGTATCAAATGATATTCGTTTAAATTTGCATTTTTGCTCACTTTGCATCCAAAGATCACAATAACAGTAGAAATTTTAGCTTTAATATTCGCATATCATAAACAAACATAGGTTTTACAAAGTTACAAGATACATAAAATTATAACTACGTTATGTAAAACTGATGGATGTTATGGTATATAATAATTCAACTTAAATCAATAGTACACTCATACAACAATCTATCTTACGATTAATGCCATTGCTATTCTCATAAAAGTTCATTGAATCAAGTAATATTCATTCAAATTCATTTTGCTGATTTGACATTCAAAGATCACAACAACAGTAGAAGTTTTAGCTTTGATATTCGCATATCATAAGCAAACACAGATTTTACAAAGTTACAAAATACATAAAATTTATAACTACGTTATTTAAAACTGATGGATGTTATGGTATATAATAATTCAACTTAAATCAATAGTACACTCATACAACAATCTATCTTACGATTAATGCCATTGCTATTCTCCTAAAAGCTCATTGAATCAAGTAATATTCATTCAAATTCATTTTGCTGATTTGACATTCAAAGATCACAACAACAGTAGAAGTTTTAGCTTTGATATTCGCATATCATAAACAAACACAGATTTTACAAAGTTACAAAATACATAAAATTTATAACTACGTTATTTAAAACTGATGGATGTTATGGTATATAATAATTCAACTTAAATCAATAGTACACTCATACAACAATCTATCTTACGATTAATGCCATTGCTATTCTCATAAAAGCTCATTGAATCAAGTAATATTCATTTAAATTCATTTTGCTGATTTGACATTCAAAGATCACAACAACAGTAGAAGTTTTAGCTTTGATATTCGCATATCATAAACAAACACAGATTTTACAAAGTTACAAAATACATAAAATTTATAACTACGTTATTTAAAACTGATGGGTGTTATGGTATATAATAATTCAACTTAAATCAATAGTACACTCATACAACAATCTATCTTACGATTAATGCCATTGCTATTCTCATAAAAAGCTCATTGAATCAAGTAATATTCATTTAAATTCATTTTGCTGATTTGACATTCAAAGAACACAACAACAGTAGAAGTTTTAGCTTTGATATTCGCATATCATAAACAAACACAGATTTTACAAAGTTACAAAATACATAAAATTTGTAACTACGTTATGTAAAACTGATGGATGTTATGGTATATAATAATTCAACTTAAATCAATAGTACACTCATACAACAATCTATGTCACCATGTCATCTTGCGATTAATATCACTCATTGAATCAAATGTATTCATTTAAATTTACATTTTTGCTGATTTGACATCCAAAGATCACAACAGCAGTAAAAATTTTGGCTTTGATAATTTCATATCATAAGCAAACATAGATTTAAGTTACAAGATACATAAAAAGGATAACTGCGTTTGTAAAACTGATAGTTTATTGTTTAAAACATACTTGAAATGGAGGCTTGATAACACGAGATAAATAAATTTTTCAATATTATCAATGTTGACATCCGTAAAGCACTGTGGGAATCAAGATGATACCACCAGGACTTCTTGATAAGGAAAATGCTTTAACCTTGTTTATTAAGGTCGTTGATTTCTGAATAAGTGTGTCTTCGACATTGAGTGACTTTTGAAGACGAACTGTTTTCAAACTCATGTAATTTTTTTCTACTTTAACTAGGCTACAGCCTAATTAGGGTGGGGTTTTTTTTGAACCCTGTGGAATTTAATTCAAAATAGTTTCTTCATACTTGGAAGAGAAATACGTAGATTTATTCATAATTATGCATTAAAAATAGTATTATGGCACTATCATATATACACAACATTTATTTAAAATAAAAATGTTGCTTTTTTTTTTACATTTTAGGCAATTAGCGTTATTCTGAATTTAAATATAATTATCTATATATATATACATACTGTTGCCATCATCCCATACAAATACAAATACAAATTACAAATTAAGTTATACAAATTATTTCATGCATATTACACATAAAAATTTAGGTATGCAATCAACATAGGGGATATCGTTGCATTTTTTTTTTTTTTTCCTCTTACGAGGAGAGTTTTGGCATTTCATTCCTAGGAGAGAGGAATGACAAATACATAACAACCCATCATTCAAATTTGACAGCAGAAAATTTGTATTGTGGGTAGTTATATTACATTCAATTAGTGTTTTGTACTAATGAATGCAATGAGAATTACCTGTCACTCAAATCTGATAGCAGATATTCAGTATCATGTATAATGAGACTCATGAAATTAGCGAATGTCTTTGAGACTTTCACAGGTCGAAACAATTACTGATGGGATATTGACTACTCCATGGGTTATTGATCATGATTAGTGATAGACCATGGCTGAGAAATGTCTACTCCAATGAGAAGTGAGGGAACTTACCTTTCCCTTTTGAGGAATTATCAAAAGGGAGATTTTTGATCAAGAAGAGGAGAGTACAATGACGAGTCGACCAAATTTTTTTTTTTTTTTTTTTCTCTGAAATTACTTAAGTGTCGTGGTTTCGTTTATCACACAGTCTGATAATTAATATCTACCGCAGAGCATGCAACTCTAAAAATCTTCAACCTTGAATTAAATCTACTTGTGATTTAATCGTGCACTAGTGATACATAGTGCTTGTAAATCAAAATTAAAATGTCCCCATGAACTGAAATTGTCCCCTTTTTAAAGCCATTATAGATCTAATATAGACCGAGATTTGACAGTGCTTCAAAAAAATAATTACAATGTAAAATCTAAAAGCATTATCATAAATTTTTACAATTTGCATCACTCCTTCCAGAGAATATTGTATATGTTTATTATTTTCAGCTCAGAACACTAAATTAATTATTTTAAATCTCAAATTAAACTATAAAAAGGTTGTATTTGGCTTTAGTAGGAACTCATTTTCTTGTGTACCACATATATTTACACTAAAGTCAAATAAAAAGAGAAGTGTGGTGATAAAATTTGCTTATAAATTTTTTTTAAGAATTAGAAAGGAAAGGTTGTTAAGAAAAATCTCCTTATTTAAATTTAATTTAAAAATTAAAAAATGAAATTGAATGAATCATCAGAATTTCAATTTTTTTTTTTTTAATTCTACGAAAATGAAATACATAAACTGTTTTATCCCTTTCAAAAAGTTTTTTTTTTATTTATTTAATTTCGTTTTGATTGAGTTAAACCATATTTTATGCGAATAAATAAGATACTCAAAGAGTGGCCTGATGGCCGAGTGGCTAGCACTTTAGTACCACAGGTTTTTGAGTCCCGGTGGTGTCATGGATCTTTGTAGCGGTTCGGAATCCACTTTAAACCGTAGGTCCCGGTCTAATAGGATCGTAGAACGTTGTGAGGGGTAGTGTTACTAGCATCCGTAGCATATCTTCAAGATACACGTGCCCCTTGGGTAGTGCTAAATGAGTAACAGCGGTGCAGCCCTCATTTATGGCATAAAGATTAACTGTCTGTGTATTGCCAGCTGCATTAGAACAACAGGATACACAAAAAGATATTTAAAAATATATTTCCTTATAACAAGAAAATAAAACTCACGAAGTGTTTATTCTCGTTAATAAAACAGAATGAACAAACATTGTATCCAATACTATAAAAAGTAGTTTTTCAACCATTGATAATCTAGGTAAAGATAGAATATCATCTAGAAAATTCGAGATTACGTGGTACCCAGTATAAAAAATAAAAGATAAACGTAATTTTTATCTATTCTTTACATAGTTGGTCACATAGCTTTTATCTATCTATTTTTACATCTCAATCAATGTGGGAATCCAAAAGGCAATATTTATTTTCTTAGTTGAATATAAATTTTTATGACAGTAAAATTTTAATAGTTCGGTAATTATTAGATGTTTGTACGTTTTATATATATATAAAAAGTTTTTAACAATTTTGATAAATTAAGCCATTTGTAAAATTTTCCTGTTAATGCTATTTTATGTTAATTTAATGTTAACTTTTCATTTGTGTAATCAATGTAAAATTGTAGGATTTTTTTTTTTTTTTTCCTTTAATTTAATAAAATATTATAATGGAAAGCCAATTAAAAATTTTTGGCATTATTATTTTTTATAGATACAAAATTTTTTACTAAAAAATTAATTCATTAAAGAATAATGTGCAGGTTGGGTGACTGGGTGTGGCTGGGTTGAAACACTTGAGGCACAGGTTAGAGAACTCACAGCTTTATTTACACACGCACAAACACCACACACATACAATATTCAACACATTTAAAGGCATATAATTATTGATTTGGGGAAGGATTCGACTTCTAAGCCGAAAACCCGATAATCAGGTAGGCCCGGGATGCGCGAAATATACTTCCTCTCCTGGTGAGAGTCTGTAGGCCAACTGATACGCAGGATTGCGTATCAGTTGGCCTGCCGCTTTCAAAATATATCCTCTCGCCAAATGGCCTCGCTCGCATTCATAATATATCCTCTCGGGTTGAGAGACTGCAACATAAAAGTTTCTCAACTGAGCACGTGGTTGCGCTGTACTTCCTCTCGGGTGAGAGTCTCAAGCCTAATAATCATTTCTTCTGAACGCCACAGGGGGGCGCTCCTGCAGTGGATAGGAAGAAGAAGTATAATAATTGCGTTAAACTTATAAAAAAATATATTAAGATTTGTAAGTGGAATTAATGAGAGAATAGACAACATTATATAACGAATATTTTTATACTAAACTCTATGTAATAGAAAAAGTATCTGAAATTAAAATTAAATGTATTAAATATTTTATGAATATTTTTTATTACACTAATTTGTTTTAAATACATAGAGCATTAAAATTAAAAAAATATTTTACACTAATTAAAAATTTAATTTCTTTAATAATTAAAAATAACCATATTACAAATAATAAAAATATATTACTTACAAATTTATTTGTGAGAATAAAATATGTTTATTACTACAAATAATAAATATTACAATAATTAAAAATTTAATTTTTTTTTTTAAAAAATTACATGAATTAAAAATTAAAATTCAATCTTCTTCTCTCTTTTGCCAACTCATCCGTTATATCGTTTATGTAAACTTCAATATTTCGATAAATATTTAATAAAATTAATAAATAATCGTAAAATCGCCAACTCAATCATTAAATTCAAATGTGATAATAAAATGAACACATAAGAAAAACACTGATTCATTGAAATACTAAACATTTAACAAAAACAATTGATTGTGGAAGTGGTCGTAAATTTGATCGCGTTCACACATTTTACTTAGGGTTTTGAGTGGGAAGGGGAGGTTCAAAAGCCTGTAAACCAACCTTTGTAGCGATAGTCATACTGCCTGGTGGCAGTTTTCAAGGTTTCCTTCCACTAATTAAAAACAGTTACCTCTGATAATCAACAGAAGATCCCTTCTTCCATGAGGAATACGACACACAACATCCTTATCATTTGTAAATTTAAAGAACTGTAAAAATGAAGTAGACCTCGAAAAGTACAGTTTTGGGCATGTGTATTTCATCTCAAAGGAAGTTTATTCTTTAGAAAAGAATCACTTTCGTTTTTAAACAACATGCTATGGCAGACACGGTTGTTTACAAAATAAAACGACAGGAAATCATGATCCAAAACACTTCCGGGTTTCAGTAACACAGTCGTCCTTTATGAAAGTCTTGAATATTCTTCATGCTACTTATTTTTAATATTCTTCTTCTGCTTTGACAATGTAATATACCGCACTTGTGTTACATTTTTTTTTTAAGTATTGTGGAACTATTCAATATACTTTTTAATTAAATTTTTTTTAAAAAATACGAATATCATAACTTTTCATTGGAATATAAAATTTATTCAAGAGAAACATTACATCTTTTTTTTTTTTTTTTTTTTTAAAAAAATCCACTTTTTAACTGTAAATTGTTCGTATGACAATTTTGAACAAAGTAATTAATCAGATAAAAATATTTGATTTTCTTGATTCTTTATGTCAATGTCATCTTCATGTGTTTAATTAAAACGTTAATTTATAACGTTTTTATTAAAAACGTTTTAAATATAATTAATTTTAAACTTTGATAAATAATTAATTTTAAATGTAGTAATTTTTATTCTTGGCGATTTAATAAAATTCTAAAATTATTTAGTCCTTACTTTATGTAACTTTTTTGTTATTACTTACTTTTAGGATAAATAAAAATAATTATTTAGTTCTTACTTTATGTTATTACAATTATAAAATTGTTCGTAAAAATATTTAACAATTTATAAAATTGTTCGTAGGAAAATTTTGATAAAAGTAATTATTCAGTACTTACTTATATGATATTATTTACTTTGAACATTTTATAAAATTGTTCCTATGACAATTTTGACAAAAGTAATTAATCAGATAAAAATATTTGATTTTCGTGATTCTTTATAACAACGCCATATTCATGTATTTAATTAAAATGTTAATTTTTATTACTTTATGCAGTTTTTTATTCTTGGCGATTTAATAAAATTCTAAAATTATTTAGTCCTTACTTTATGTTCTTACATATTTTTAATAATTTATAAAATGGTAGGGCAATTTTGATAAAAATAATTATTCAGTACTTACTTATGATATTATTTACTTTGAACATTTTATAAAATTGTTCCTGTGATAATTTTGACAAAATAATTAATCAGATAAAAGTATTTGATTTTCGCAATTCTTTATAACCACGCCATTTTCATGTATTTAATTAAAAAGTTAATTTTTAATGTTTTATGCAATTTTTTCTTGGTGATTGAATAAAATTCTAAAATTATTTAGTCCTTACTTTTGTTATTACTACTTTTAACAATTTATGAAATTGTTCGTATAGCAATTTTGACAAAAGTAATTAATTGATAAAAAAAATATTTGACTTTCTTGATTCTTTATAACAACGCCATCTTCATGCATTTAATTAAAACGTTAATTTTTAATACTTCACGCAGTTCTTTTTTCCAGGCGATTTATTAAAATTTTAAAATTATTTGGTTCTTACTTTATGTTATTACACTTTTCACAATTTATAAATTTGTTCCTATGTCAATTTTGACAAAATAATTAATCAGATAAAAATATTTGATTTTCTTGATTCTTCATATCAACGCCATCTTCATGCATTTAATTAAGACGTTAATTTTTAACGTTTTATGCAGTTTTTATTCTTGCCGATTTATTAAAATTCTACAATTATTTAATCTAAATAATGAATTTTTTTTATTTATTTTAGAACTTTCAGATTCCACTTTTCATATTTACCTACTTTTGTACATTTATTTTTATAGTCTATTATTTACCACTTATTACTAGTCTGTTGTTATAATTTTGTGATGTACAAAAGATTAATTGATATAGATATATATATAGATTTTTTTGTATATTTTAATTCTTACTTTTTGTAAGTTTCACTTTTTATGTGGAAGTCAAACCTTGTTACCAGAACAATATCATGTTCATATATGATTAATAAAAAAACTATATAAAATCATCTGTATTGATGAGTTTCACTTTTCCTTTCTAGATGTTCAGACATGCCACGCCCTGTCTGGATATTGAGCAATTATAAGCGACTGGGAGATTTGTTACTTTTTTCGGCTAGATAGAAGGAAATCCTGTCCGTTTCACCCTATAAAGGCCCCTATAGGTGACACATGATTGAACTTCAGCTGCACGATAAAAATACGTCACTTCTCCCCTTCGCCCACACACACACACACACACACACCAAACGATTTTCTGTATTTTCTTTTCCTGGCAAATCTCTACGGACTCTGTGATACGAAATCTCTTACATGCATTTGTAGTACGACTTATTCTTAATTATAAAGCATCTGTAGGGTGAATTAAAAGACACTACTAATATTAAAATCACAGTATCTTTTTTTTTTGTGTGTGTATGTTATTACATAATAAACTACTTATGTTTAATGCGCTTATTTAATTTAATATGTTTATTTAATATGCTATCTTAATATGTTTCTTTCATTTGTATGTGCGTGTGCAGATGAACTAACAGATGAGACCCAACTCTGCCTATCTTCATTTAAAGCAGGGGTGGTCAACCCAAATGATCTTGCGGGATCACTTTGAAAATACACCATAACCGTGGGTCGCATATAAAATTATATATACCCATATTAGATTTAGACCCACTATAGACATTTTTTGGGGTAAAAAATTGAAACAAAATGAGTTATTATAATTGTGTTTACTATTATTCTTACATGTAAACATAGATTATATAATGATAATGATACTAAACGCACATTGTAAAGAAATTTATAACACTAAAAATGAAATATAAAAGATATATAAACATAAATGAAATCATTAAAAAATATTTATTTTACAAGTGCCATATTTGTTTCCCCACTCTTTCACTTAGCTTTTACAAATCGATCTCAATTTGGGTATTTTATATCGTAATGGGTGTTGTAGATTAGCCTCCATTATGTTTCAGCGTGTTTTGTATTTGGTCAATTTAATTTTCATAAAAATCGGTTCGCAGGTGTCAGTTGAACCAAAATCGATAACAACTTTTTTGTATTAGATTTCTCAAATTGAAAATTATCTTTTGTTTTTACGTGGCGACAACTTGGCGGTTTGTGTCGCCAATCTAACAGCTACTAAGGTTACCAAACCAATAGAAAATCTAAAACCGCCAAATCTGTAGCTGCGTTTTTTGCAACTTCTACCCGTAAGTGTTATAAAAATCTATTTTTGATTCTAATGTTCCAAAATGTGTTTTAATTCAATATTGCATTGTAAGTCAATCAGTTCCATTTGGAGATATTCTGAGGTCGACTCGATTTCAACATGAAAGGGAGATGTAAATATTTCAAAAATTTTGTTGTATTTGTCTAACTCTAAATTAGCAACTAATTTCGGCAATTAATTTTTTCAATATATGGATGTACAAATAATGTTTTTTTAATACATTGATTTTCACTACTTCGGCCATTATAAAATAAATATATTTTGTAAAAATGTGATGTCACGGGCCAGAAAAATATTCAAGGCGGGCAGCGGGTTAGCCACCCTGATTTAAAGGATGTATTTTTCACTTAATTAAGGAAAAATATTACAGGAATGTCGAGGAAATATATTTACATAATAAGGAGATAATTGAAAACCTAATATGATCCTATACTAATCAACCTTGGGTTTATTGACATTTTAATTCAATAAGCATAGCATAGCGAACAATGAAAATAAATAATAAATTGAAATATAATACCTTAATACTCAATATCTAAATATAATAAATTAACACCTAATACCTCAAAAATTATTGAATTAAAATAAATAATTTATTAATAAGCAAAAAATGTAGATGTACCATAAGAGACCAATAATAGAGTCATTCAGTTTCATATAAATTCCGTTAAATTAATTGATAGTATAATGAATAAATACTGTTTTAAACAAATAAATTTTACTTTAAATTAAAATGTCTAGGTAAAATGGCAAATTCATTTCATTTAAAAAAAAAATGGCATTTCTTGTATAAATTCATAATTGATCAAATCCTTATTAAAAGACTGACAGCAGAAGAAAATTTATTTTCTTACGAAAAATTCAAAAAGTGAATATAAATAAAAAGTATTTGAAATTGAAAAAAAAAATGCTAAATATTATCTAGCCTGTATAACTGAATACGTGAAACAAACACAAAATATATTTTTAAAAACACAAAATACAACAACAAAACTAAAATTTTCCACATTACTTTCAAAAATTTCTTAAAAACAATTCTTAATCTTGATTCTCACACAAATGTTTAAGAATGACTTATTATTGAATAAAAAATCAAACAATAAGAAAATATTATATACGAATTATGAAAAACAGGTGTGAATAAGAATTCGTGCAGATCTATGACGTCATTTTCCAATATTTCTTTAGCAAACTATTCTTGAGCTAAATAGTTTACAATCGAGATTTAACGGGGAAAATTGAATTTATTTAGTTAAAAATAACTAATAAGAATTTTTCATGTTTTTTGTTTTGAGCATCATATTAAAAAAATATTAATTAATTATGCCTCAGAATATTTCCATATATCCATATACAACTCGATAAAATACATAAATTATTGCAAAATAAATGTAAATCTTACAATCTTAGAATGGTTACATGTATTTCAAAATGTTGTTGTCCAAATTGAAGTTAAAAAGTGTACAGTGCCCCAAATTTTTTTATACGTTTTTACATTGTCAGTTTTGAAGTTCAATTGAAAGAAATGTTTGCATTAAACGTTAAATCTTGTTAAATCATGTTATTGTTAATCATGTTAAAACTAATAATGCATTAATGTTTTCTCTTTTGCCCGTAAAGTATCGCTTCGAATGTTTTTTTATATGCTAGTTAATCTATTTCAATATCTTTTCTCTTTAAAAAAAAATATACTCAAAACATTTTCTTAAATAAAATAATTTGCTAGTAAAAACGAATTCACATACTTCTTTTTATGAATTTAAAATTGATTATTCCATTTTATCAACCACATAATTGCCTCAGTTATAGAATTTACTTTTATTTCAAACTAGAACAGCATGAAAAGAATGCCGGGGCCCAAAATAATATGCGGCTTATAAGATATGATATTTTTTACATTTTTAAAAAAATGTAAAATGCTTGTATTAAATCAATAGGTGATTGATATAATTGATGAATAGTGGGATAATATATCCTTGATTTAGATGAATAATTTTGGTCAAAAAATAATCATAAAACCATCATGTAGGAAACATTAATCATAAATTTCCAAGTATATGGGGATAATGTTCTAATTTCAAATGGAAAATCTCAAGAACAAAAACAATTTTAAAAATCTTCTAAAAAATCTAGTTAGAACGTGAAATGTAAAAATGTTTCGAACGCAAATGCATCTTCATTAACGAATTTTACAATTTTGCTATTATAAAATTTATGGTAACTATAGATGTAAAATAAATTTATTTTTTAAATATTTCTCTGATTTTACACGAGTTCAATGGTCGGAATACTGTGGAACAAAAACTAAACAAAAAGCGAATTCGATTAATCAATTTCGTAGAATTAAATGTGGTAGATGGAAATATAATATTTCGCAGATGTACTGTTTCTGAAAAAAAAAAAAATTATATTAAACATGGCCTATTTATGATGGTATATATCTTGCTACAAAACTGAAAAAAAAAAAAAAAAACAAATTGAAAGGCATTTTGAGTTTAAAGTCCATCAATTTGAAGATCGTAAACACAAGCCTAAAAACGTCACCTCATAGCTGTCATGACTCATACGAAGTTGCCAAAACTCCATCGTACTCTCTGGATTCTATTGAGTGAAAATTGTATAAAATAATTCTAATTTTTTTTCTGCTTTGATGCAAAAAATAGAAATAAAAGAATAAAATAGAATAAAGTAGAACATTCTTAATCTAAAAGACTTTTTGAACCATAACTTAAAAGATATGAAAAGAATACAGAACACTATTTTTTTTTTTTTTTTTTTAATAACCATTCATTTTAAAATAAGAATTTTTATTCAGTGTTTTTTCACTTAAATCAATTTATATTTGAAATTTGTTCAACATACATATATTTTTTCTACATAACACAGATTGTGTAAGTACACCATTAAAATTATCTATAAAAAAAAATATTAAATAGTCAGTATACACACATGAAGAATCGTTATTTTGCCATCTCGGTATTTGCGAATTTTTTTTTAAGCGTTTACGATTATTTGAGGAACTAGAGCGATCTGATATATAAACACGTTGGATTTCAAAACAAAGGGTATTCAACTCAAAGCAAAAACTCAATTTCTCTTATGTTTTCTTTCTTAATGTTAATTATTTTTGTTGTTACTAATTATGCAAAAGGAGATAGGGGATCCGTCCCCAGGCACTCAAAAATACACAACCTTTGCCTTTTGTCTATGCCGGGAAAATGCTACCTCTGGTTTCAAAAGTAAATGGGGAACATGGTGTTAGATGGTCATTCCAGCTGCACCCTGAGTAACATTGAATACTTCAAGTGGTGAATGACCTGATGCCAAAATGCTTTTATTTCGAAACTAACCTAATTATTAAATAACCATGATAGAAGAATATTTTCAGCATAAATGATATTTTTAGAGAATTAACTAGCACTTGCAATAATACTTATTTTATAAAAATGATTAATTCCTGAATATTTCATGGATAAAAACAATAATAAAGATAATTTTTTTTAAATCAAGAAACATGAAATTTAAAATTAGACCACAAGAAGTACAATTAAAAAATGAAATCGAAAAACTAACATCGAAAGAAAAGCTAATTTGAAATTATAAAATAAAAATTTTATTAGTATTACTAAACTTGTAATTTATTATTATAATTTTAAAAGTTTTGAAACAGGAAAATTTATTATATAGTACTGTACATTCTAAAAGCATTTTTACTTGCAGTACTAAATTTTTAGATTCTTTGTTGCATTTTGTTCAAATAATGAAACTCGGCCTTAGAAAATTATTAAGATTCCAACTTTTCAAATTCATCTATTTAATTACAAATAAACAAGTCCATTAAAGGTATTTTGCATCTCCATCGAACATCTTACTCAAGGATAAATAAATACGTGCATCCTTCCAACTGAATTACCTAATAAAAACAGCCAATTGCGTCTAACAAACTTTATGCGTGATTTGCATCACTAAATATTTAAATGCATGCACAAAACGAACTATTTGTTTACATTTTAGTTCCTGAAAACAAAGACTCAACGATTTCATTGAAAGGTCGCCAAGCAAAAACGCCAAAGGGTTGCAAATGCACCTCACAACTGTCAAAGAAAAGGAGGATTCGAAAATAAACCTGAAAAGAACGATTCGCGCGTAAACAAACAATAGAATGTAGAGCTAGAAGGGATAAACACACACAGAAAAAAAAAAAATCGAATGCTCTTCAGAAAAAAAAAAAGAATACTTGGAAGCTGGTGTTGATGTAGCTGATTTGTGACATGTAGATGCGTTTTCTATTAATAGTACTTCTTCCAAAACATTAGCCAGAAGAAAAGCTCACATATTTTTCTACCGAAGTTCACCGTCGGTGAATTTTTACACCACGCACTTGCTGCCTGGTTCAGGCACAATTCACCTCGTGCAAGCTGTATGTAAGAATCGCTATTATCCTCACGTGTTGGCCAGCTGTCAAAATTCAAATTACCAACTGATTCTCTGTCTGGAGCGGCAACCGATCACGTGCTGGTCGAATGAATGGATTGCCATTGTGGTGGTTTACATTAACCTTAAGTAAATTCACTTTTTTCCCTTTGAGTTTTGCTTAAGATGAAAGGAATTTATTTTGAAGAAAATTAGAATTACTTGATCTACTTTTTAAAGTTTAATTCATTTAAAAGAACTTAAAGGGTGTGGCAGCCTTGAACGAGTTTTTTATTGATGAAGAATTATATAGTATCGGAGACGCGAGAAATGTATAATTGTATTATTTTTTTAATAAAAACATATTTTATTTTAACTATTAATATGTAATAAAAAAAAAATTAGCCATGATACCATAAAAAAATTTTAAATTGGTTTATTCTTTTAAAATTTTGATAAAATATTAAATGTTTCTTTACAGAAAAAGTATTATTATTGGAATTTTTAAAAAATTTATGTATCAAAACTAAGTAAAAAGCATTTATCTATATTTTTAATGGAATATACCCACTAATATTTTAGCGTATTTTAAGAAGCAACATTAAACAAATTTTATTCTTAAATTTCATTACAACATATAATAAGATTGCATCCTGTATATGCAATATTTATTAAATATCATATGGATAAGTACAAAATAATTACATTTTTAAATCTTAACAATTTTTGCTAAGCTTCACGTATATTTTATATAATTCATTAAAAGACGTATTTGTAGCAATTACAGTTAGCAATCTTAGTAGTATAATTATATCATGAAAAGGCTCTATACCAATAAGAGCAAAACATAATTTCTATTTTTAAAGCATTTTTAAATAATTGTACACATTTGTGGTTTAATAAAGCCA
>BPLR01003758.1:0-13127 GCA_021605095.1 Caerostris extrusa
ACACTGCGTCAAATCAATGTGGGACGTACAAGGGACTTGTCTTTTAAAACTGTGCGGGAGAAATTTGGCTTTTTGGGCTATTCCAGCAGAAGACCGACTCGAGTGCCTTTACTGACAGAACGACATCGCTTGCAGCGACTCTCGTGGGCACGTGAGCATACCGGTTGGTCCCTAGATGAATGGAAAACCATGGCCTGGTCCGATGAGTCACGATTTCAGTTGGTAAGAGCTGATGGTAGGGTTCGAGTGTGGCGCAGACCCCACGAAGCCATGAACCCAAACTGTCAGCAAGGCACTGTTCAAGCTGGTGGTGGCTCCGTAATGGTGTGGGCTGTTTTTTCATGGAATGGACTTGGTCCTCTGGTGCGACTGGACCGAACATTGACTGGAAATGCTTATGTTCAGCTACTTGAGATCACTTGCAGCCATTCATGGACTTCATGTACCCAAACAACGATGGATTTTATGGATGACAATGCGCCATGTCACCGGGCCACAACTGTTCGCGATTAGTTTGAAGAACATTCTGGACAATTCCAACGAATGATCTGGCCACCTAAATCGCCCGACCTGAATCCCATCGAGCATTTATGGGACATCATCGAGAGGTCTGTTCGTGCCCAAAATCCTGCACCATCAACGCTTTCACAATTACGGACGTCTATCGAGACAGCATGGCTCAATATTCCTGCAGAAGACTTCCAACGACTTGTTGAGTCCATGCCACGTCGAGTTGCTGTCCTTCGCCGGGCGAAAGGAGGGCCGACACGATATTAAGAGGTATCCCATGACTTTTGTCACTTCAGTGTATTGTTATTGTTGTTAGATTATTGTTATACAGTTATATTGTTGTTAGATTTCTGTTATATATTGATATTTTTGCTATACATTGTTGTCCAACAGTTATGCTGTTGTTAAATTGTTTTTATACAGTTAAATATTGCAAACAGTTATTAAATTCAATCATGTGATTCAATAGCATTAACTGAATAGTAATTGACAAATTCATCGCTGCTATTAGATTCTACTGTTCTACCGTTATTCAGTTAAATTGTTCTGTTGTTACAGTAATTGTTATACTATAGTTAGATTGCGGGTATACTGTAATACTATTATCGGATTGTTGTCAAATAGTTATAGCGTTGCTAGATTGTTGTTATACTACTTTAAGATTGTTTTAATGCAGTTACAATGTTGCTATATTGTTGATTGTCGACAATGTGAAATAAATATTTTTAATTAATTTAAAAATCGAAATGATTCCGTTTGCATTAAGTATTCTGTGGGACCAACAAAACTCACTGAGTAGTGGGATGATTTTCTAATTCTATTTAAACATTGATTTCTGCTTTATCTTGTCTATTCTTCGCAAAAATTCTCCTTTTTTTACATTCTTTCGTCTAATAAAAATAAAGATAATAGTGAAGTAAATAGAAGATTTGTTGAATAGAAGAATACAATGTTCTCACAGTACAACAATTGCAGCTTTTTTGCATTATTGTTTCAGCTAAAGTAATATAATAGATAGACTAAGCTTTTATAATGTCATATAGCTGTGTAAATGCCCGTCAACTCTAACTGAGGGTAAAAAATATAAAGAATTAAATGTTGATATTTTTATACATTATTAATTTTATAAAACATATTTGTTTGAAGTTGTATGATCAAATTCTATTATATAAGCCTTCAGTACAAGACACATAGTGCTAAAGTAAATTTCAATAGTGTTTTAAGTCCAAAATATAATGGCAAAATATATTTCACAAATGCAAGCATTATAGTTAAGTTCATGCTTATTGGCACTGAATTAATTCATATTTCTTAATGGCTTTGTTTTTTTAAAGCTTTTTTTCTTTCTTCATTATGGTTTTTCGATAATACTTAATGAATTACAGATTATCATCCATTACTAAAGTTTATGTAACCTTCTATAGAGAATCCATTATTTCTTCAAAACTACAATTTTCAACAAACAAAAAACAAAAAAATGTGGTCATCCAGAAAACAAACAGATGTTCTAATTTTTGAAAAAAATATGTAAACTATTATAATGGTGGTTCTTAATAAAAAGTATAATAATGGTATAAAAGTATATTAATAAAAAATAATAATAATAGTGGTGTAGAATGTTTTTTTACTTAATTTTTTCTTTTTAATTATCGAATGAACTGAAATTTTAATTATTAAAAATTAATATTATTCTTTATTGCAATTGAAATGCCTCCTCAAAGACATTTTCTGTTCTATGACACCGTTCTTTTTGGGTCAAATTCTGCTACTTGTCAATCTTTCAGTTTTCAGTAGTTCGACTATACACAGACATGTTTCGATTTCACTTAACGGATGTCATATTCCTTCGTAATGGACAACTGTTTCTTGTTTCCTCTCTCAACTTACACGCAGAGAATCATCTGTATTCAAGAAGAAGGATTTTCTTTCGAGCAGTAGCAGCTTTTGTGCAGCTTAACAGCATCACAGTGATACAAGTTTGGAAGCAGTTGACAGATGGGAACGGCACAAAGCGTAAAACTAAGAAGGGACGTCGAAAGGTGACGTTAACATGGGCTGATAACTACATGAACCGCATCACGCTGGCTGACTGAACAAGTACATCTACGATACTTGTCGACATCTGCCGCACCATGGACTGCTTGCAAGTCCTCCTGTGTACAGGATCCCTCTGACACACGGAGGCATCGAAGCCTGCGGCTGCAATGGGCTCATGAAGATATAGACTGGCATGCACATTGTCAACAAGTGACTTTCTCCCCAACGAATCCCGCTTTAATTTGTGGTAGCATGATGGCCACATTCGTGTTAAATGATACACTCATGTCCATAAATTAAGGATAATGAAGTTCAGGCAAAGAGACAGAAGCAAAACAGATTTGACTTATAAGTCTATTTATTAAACAAAAGGCAAAGAGCAAAAAAAAGATGCTATATGTTTGACATATTTAAAAAAAATAGCGATTTTTACTCCCTGGAGTAAATTTAAAAAAAAGAACCTATTTACAAAAACAGTATAACATGGTTATTATGATGGTTAATATGGAGTATGTCTCCCGGACGATGCAATACAGGCCTTACAACGCCTAGACATGCTGAATATCAAATTATCAATCTGATCTTGGGGAATATTACACCACTCATCAAGCAATGCCCCCGAAGTTCCGGTTGACAGGTGGGAGGGGGTTGACGGGCTGCAATTCGTCGGCCAAGCATATCCCACACATGCTCTATTGGATTCAAGTCCGGTGAGTATGCTGTCCAATCCATACGGCTGATATCCACCAATTGAAGGCATTCGTCTACAATGTTTGCATGGTGAGGATGGGCGTTGTCATCCATAAACAGAAATTCAGCACCCATGGCGCCCCGAAACAAACGTACATGTTGTTCCAGAATGACATCCCGATAGATGTGGCCTGTCATCGTTACACTCTGAACATGCAGGTCAGTTCAGGAACCAAGAATAAATCCTCGGACTCGTCGGAAAACATCACACAAGACCACTGTTGCGGTGTCCACAATGCATGCTCTCTACTCCAGGTAATCGCAGGTGACAGTGAGTTGCGGTAAGTGCAACACATCTGACAGGCCTACGAGCATATAGACCAATGTTCCCTAAGTGTCTGTACACGGTCTGCCTTGAAACTGTCGTACCGGTAACTGAAGAGAGCTGACGAGACAAGTCTGATGCTGTGCTCGTCTGTTTCTTTTTGGTAGTAACTGCTGAATACCGGTCCTCATTCGGCGTTGTAACTCGGGGGCGACCTGTGCTGTAACATCTACTCACATTACCATCATCTTGGAATCGTTGCCTAAGCCTGGAAATGACACTCTGGGCGATTCCAAGTTCCTCGGATACTTCCAGCTGGGTACGTCCACATTCCAGTCGTCCGATAATTCTACCACGCAAAAAATCATCAAATGCTTCCTTTGTGCCATAACTATGCGGTTATTGCACTGAAAGGCTTTTAAAGTGCTTGTGAACAATTTTACTTCTTTGCCACCATTCCTTATATACCCCCTCTCTTACACTCTCGTCATTGTGACGTACTATCCGCGCCATCTGGTGGTTTCCTGTAATTGCATATTCTTCTTCAAGATTCCAGATTCAGAATTATCCTTAATTTATGGACATGAGTGTATGTTTTTAAATGCTACCTTCTAAGTGGATTTTCCAACATCATAGTGAATGAACAATTGGAATTATGGTCTGACATTCGATTGCGCATCAAGGACGATTTCAGCTGTTGCGAATTAAGGATAATCTTAACAGCAATGGTGAAGTGAAGGAGTCTGCAGTCGTATCTTTTCTTCAAGGCATTCTTTGAGGATCTTTCAACATCATAATGCCCGTTTTCAACGTGGTAATGCAAGAAAGGATCAAAACTTCTTTTAAGCAGAACTCATGCAGCTTCTTCCATGGCCTGCTCATTCGTCGGATATGTAAGCTATTGAACACGTGTGCTATTTTGTTGGTCGACATCTATCCCTAATCCTCGTCCCGCAGCTTCAGCAGATGAAGTTGAGTAAGCATAGAAGCAATATGGCATATTCTTCCCCAGTCTCACATTCGAAATCTCTTTCGCTCCATGCCTTACTTTACAGCAGTTCTTATTGTAGCGCGTGTTGGCAGCACCAAATGCTGATTTCGAACATTTAATGTTGCTTTTTGCTTTGAAAATTTAATCATTTATTTGTACCAATACAAGTCGGTTATGCAGTAAATTTCATTTAATTTTGATGATGCTAGTTATTCATCCTTTAGTTTATTTATCCACTAGTTTATTTATCCTTTTTATTAGAAATTCTAGTTTTATTTGGGTATTTTGAAGAGTAATATAGTTATTATAGTCTCGAGAGTTTCTATAATCATCATAACTATTCCTCTTAACCATCATCATTTTTAGGTTAATAGTTATTTCTTTTATTACTATAGCAATAAAGGATTTACTGTAATATACTTTTTTCAGTATTATACTTCGTAACTTAACTATGTTAAAGTTAGAAATAAAATAAAAAAAAAAAGTCGCTAACATGTTTTTCCCTGGAACAAATCAGATAAAGACAGTAAGAGTTGTTGCAACAATTTTTCAACCCTTTTCACTTTTTTGTAGCCTTGAGATAGAGCTTCCAGGATATCGCTTCCGTTTACTTCTTCAATTTCAGTAATGAACGAAAAGTTACGAGACTTTTACAAAGGAAAAATTCATACCTCTTTTGAAAAAATGGGGTCTACATCGTCGAAAACTCCACGTTCGTTGTGAAGGGAGAGCAATTACTTACAAATACAGTCAACTGTGAAAGTTAAAGTGGATTTCATACATTTTTTTTTTATATTACAGTGAAATGGAAAAAGGGTTTTATTGACCAAAGCACTCCACTTGACAATCGAAATCAGGAGGTAGTTCTTGGGAAAAAGTGAAGATGTTCCACTGGATTGCTTTATTGGATGTACCTCGCAGACGATACGCACTTAAAAATTTAATTCTAAACTGAGTGTTTTTCAGAACTTTGTTTCTACGTTGACGACTTAATAGATTTTAAGACACTTTCTGCTTAATATATATTTTTAACACTTTATTTAATACATTCAATATAATATTTAATGCTATGGTTTTCAAACTTTTTGAAGACCAAATGTTTGTAATACTTTTAATACTTTAGTAAGCCTCTCAATTTTACATCGAGTTTATCAATTACATAGACTACTACTTACAGACGGCGGAGTCTCAGACGTTGCAATGGAATTTTCTTTTACATTGAAGACCACATAGACGCCAGCTTTCTTAGTAACCAACAATGGAAGTTTCCCTCCTAGTTTCTCAGAAACTTTCTTTGGCGTATTTCTGCTGTTTGGCTACTTTTAATATGAGGAAAGAAGAAATAAAGCAACCAGAACGTTGAATTGCTTATAATGGAATCTATATATGAATGGAAAACTCACAAAAAAAGAGTAACTATATTTATTTTTAATAATGGGCACATATTTCTCTGGAAATCCACAAGGCGCAGCCAGAACACATTTAGGGTATACCACAATGCCCTGGAACATACTAGGCAAATCACTGATTTAAATCAACAGTAATACATAATAAATTAAATGGTTTTCCGCGAAATTTACGAAGCTAACATGTTCATTACGAAGCTGTATTCCATTTCTGAAAATAGACAGATGGCTTTAGCCCACCATGGGGGCTATTGCGCCAATGCAGAAGAAAAAGAAAATATTCTACTACTTAGAGTTACAACCAAATTATTTAATTTAAAAAATTTTTTTATAAAAAACACTTATTCTTATTTGAATTTTTTTTTGTTAGTAACCAATTATTACATTAGTTATTATGCTATGTAAAGTTTTTTACGACACATTTCACAACGCAGTTATTTCAAATAAAAGTTAAAACCATTTTTATTTTATGTAAAATGATTATTTATGTATTATCATTTTTTTTTAAATTTAAATAATTTTATGTTTTTCAAAAGTATTAACGAAAAAAATATTTTTCAAAAAAGTAACTTGCATTTTCCTAATCTGAATATCGATTTCAGCTTTACTGAAGTAGTTCGACGAATCGTAACACATCTCAAAATATTGCTCTACTAAAGAAATATTTTACCTGCAGTGTGTTTTGCATAAAATCGAATATATATATTTTGAAATCTGCTACAAGGCGTTTTGGAAGGAAATATTTTTCCAGCCATAATAAACCTAACCACATATAATTTATCGATAAATTTCTTTTTAAAAGCAGTCATATAAAAGAAATTAAATTTTGGGAATAAATAATTATTAAAATTTTATATAATTGCAGAAAAATTTCGAGTAAAAATATAAAATATTCATAACAGACAAGGAATTGTTTTGATCTTTTCAGCATTTATAGTAAAAATAAAAAAAACTTCTCTACTTTCATATGAATACAAATATAAAAATATTAATATTTAAACAGATACTTTCTATACATGATTTGTATACGTGTTTGGATTAAAAACTGATACAATTAAACTCTATTGTATTTGGAATTGTGTAAAACTTATTAACGCGATACATATAAAATATTTAAATAAAGGCATATGTGCTTATTTAGAATGTTCCTCTTGATTCAACATTTGCTGCTTTTTGTCCTGCTACAGCGTAAAACTGCCTCAATTATCATATGAATTCTATTCCATGGAATAACAAAAGAGGAATAGAACATTTCGTGACCCCTTTCAATAGTAAAAATATATTCACACGCATACAGAATGCAAACTTATAAATATTTAAACAGAAACTTTAGTACACATAAATTTCTTACATATTTGAATTAACTTCTATTCATAAATTTTATAAATGGCAACTTATCCAATATAAATCTAACGTAATTGCAATTCAGAGAAATGTTGGAACGTGATACATTTAAAGTATTAAAACGAAGAAATCTCTAACAATTTAAAAAGGAAAATGACGATGTTTTCAAAGTTGGGATTGCGCCAATTTTTTCCGTGACATCGAAACTCCGCGTTTTATATGAGGATTTAAAATTGACTTGAAGCATTCTTTTTTTTTGAATGAGATTAAAAACAATTGACGCGCATTGAATATTTTGTA
The DNA here is from genome assembly GCA_021605095.1 of Caerostris extrusa. Lineage (NCBI taxonomy): Eukaryota > Metazoa > Arthropoda > Arachnida > Araneae > Araneidae > Caerostris > Caerostris extrusa. Next base: position 7,604 of record BPLR01003758.1, read on the forward strand.
ACAGTGACTACGATGTCTCAGAAAAATGACTGGACTGAATCGTTAGCCTGGTGGGCCATCTGACTTTTAGAGGAGGGTTCAAACGCAAGGAAGAGTTAGAATTTCTAAAACTGCCCTTTCCAGAATTTGGAATCGGTTCTTGGAAATTGGAAATGTTCGACGAATTTCGGAGAAGGTTTTAGGCTTGCAACAACACAAAATGATGCTAGGTATAGTCAGAGATAATCACACGAAATCGCAATATGAACTACAATTTCTTGCAACAGCACTTTCAAAAAGCTTCCAGTACCAGAGTTAAGATTCAGGTTGTTCGAAACTAACTCCAACATGCGGGTTTGTATACTTGCTATGCTATGGTTTTTTTGTTTGGTTGACACAGGACCATCGCGTCAGGGAGGAATTACTAAAAAACAGAAGAAAAATTTGTTTATTTCATTGAAAATTATATGTAAGCAATAAAAATATTTTAAATTGTATATTTAAAAATCATAATTACACATTTTTATAATTTTATTGTGATTATACAATTTAGAGTTAATAAAATCTTTAATCACAGTTTCGTATGATATAGCGATGAATTGCAAAAAAATAAAATTGCATTTTTGCTGTCTTCTTAAGTTTTCTAAGCCATTGGCATAAAATAGCTATCAATGAAAGTTGCTACAGCTTGTGGATTAGATGCAAACACATTGGATTTCAGGTATCTTCATAGCCAGAAATCCATTTGAGAGACATATTGATATTGGGGACAAAGAAAAATGGGAAATGGCGAGAGATAATTTTTGTTACCAAACCGTTATATTAAGACATTTTTGACAAAAACGTCATATGTGCAGAGCATCATCTTGCATCCACACGATGTCAGATAAATTATTTCTATACTTGATACTTGAAGTCTAAAGTGTATGCATCTAATCCGCAAACTGCATCTGATTTGAAAGATGCCGTCTGACGTCAGGTTCAGCAGAATTATTCTTGCCAAGATTCATGCTTCAGTGCTATCCACCATCTGTCGCATGCAAAGTGTCATCATATGTGCAAGAAGTCACGTAGAAAATTTGTGAAACACAATAAAATATTTTGCTTTCTGTTACCCTTAATTGTTGTTTTCACATTTCTTTTTTTTTTTCTGTCTAAACCGTTGAATTTTGTGCTACATGTTTAGTTCCAACACTATTTATGGATTTTGCTACGGAGATCACATTCCAGTAAAAAGTAGGTATTGCCATTTAAAATTTTTGTAATTGTGACTCTCTAACTGTAATTATTAATTGAGAGTTTAACTATTGTTTTCCATATAATTCTTAAGCGCATATCATAAGCCAAAATTTTGTTCAGTTTCTGTGAATGGTATGATAGCTACCGAGAATGATAGCTATGTCAAGTAATTTTTTAATAATCACTCTTCTATATGTAGGAACGTGTCAAGATATAAAAGGGTGAGTATTATTTTTTGCGTTGGTTATTTATTGCTAATTGGCGAAAGTGATAGGACTTTTTGAATGAATTCAGTGTAATAAAAATCCTTTTCAAATGGAAATTTATGAGAATTTTGATCAAATAAATTTTTAACTTTTAGAAAGGAATTGAATAAAAGATGAATTATTTATCATTTTTATTCATTCTTTTATAGAATAGCTTTCAATTTCTCAATTAAAAATTTTAAAATACGAAAACTGTGTTTAGTGGAATTCATAAAAGCAGCTAAAATGGATTAAAATGAAATAATTTCATAATTACGAATCATAATTAATTATCATATAAAATATTAATTGGACATTTTCTAAAAAAAATATTAGTATTTGAAATTAATTTGTAAGTAATTATCTCTCCAATAGTTCATTATTTTGATCATGAATTAATATTTTCTTTCCTATTTTTTTCATAAGTAATGCTACAAAATTATAAATAGTTTATTCTTTTTATTTTGCAGAAACGATGTAGATGATTTATTTTTTTATTCATGTATTTATACAAATGCTTAAAGTTTGTTCTTATATCGCTTGTAATTTTAATATTTTAATACATTCGTTAATAATATTTTAATACAACGTTTAATATTTTCAATACTATTGTTAATAATATTTTATACAACGTTTAATATTTTAATACATTCATGTATCTTCTGTTCATTTTTTACTTGGATATTTTTTTATTGTTGTTGCTCAATATAAGAATTTTTTTATGTAATTATTGTTTATTATCCTTTGCATCATACCTCTTCTTCTTACTAAACTAATTTTTGCGTACAAACATTTAAATCGAAAAATAAACGTTTCATTTTAATCACGTGTGAATAGGATGCTGTTCTGGTTAGGGCTCTGGGACATTGTCAAAACATGCGTTGGACAAAATAAAACTGCTTGCTGTGCATCGGGCAACAAATAGCCGAATAACAACAATATAGAGCCGTATAGCAACATAATAACAATATGTAATATTAGCACTAACATTTAAAATAATAATATCTTTCTTTTTATGTAAATTTAATAATTATAATCTCCTCAAAATATTGTTTTTTTTTTTTAAATATGTATATCTGCCTTATAATTTAAAATTTGATTTCTGTAATAACATTTTAGCGAAATGATGGAATCATATTTAACTAGATCACTCTGGGTTATTCACTGTCATCGAATTCGCCATTTCGTCTCACAAAAAAAGAGCGAAATTCCAATACTTAAAAACATATATGAAATATATAAAAAATAAAAAAAAAAAAATGTCTGTAAAAAATAAAATTCACAGTCATCTTAGACGTGAGCCATTTCCATTTATTTCCAATTTTAAAATTGTCTGCATTTGATGGAGGCCTATTTGTGGAGAAATTGCAACTCTATGAAATATGAATACGTCAATAATATGACTTTTTGCTGAATTCATTTTCTATTTGGTATCTGAAACCAAAATCCTTTCTTTTATGAAGTGAAATTTGAAATTTCTTTCTACTTAAGGCTTTTCTTTGCCATCTCCAACTTTATTATGTCAAAGGATAGACTGACAAATGCAATTTGTCATACCTGTTTCCATTCAAAAACGTCCTATATATGAGGTAGTAAGAAAATGTTATCCTCAAAGAATCTTTGGCGAGATTTTTGATGTATTTTGATTTGATTTATTTCTCAATTATTTATTTAAAAGTTAAGAAATATTTCAATAAAAGAAAATTATATTACATTCTGATTAGCTATTTAAATATGGTTTTATATAATACATGGTTTTATAAAAGACATTTGAGAGCATTAAAACTTATACATTTTTCATACACAGAAAAACGAAAAAATTTTTGGTTCAATAAAAGTCGCTTTCTCTTATCCGTCTTTTATAAATTCGGAGAGGAAAATACTTTTCCCTTTATTCAATGGATTTCTAATTTGATTGAGGAACTAGCAGATAAATATTTTGAGTAAAATACGTTTTAACGATTTTTTGAATAAAAATTCATTTTAAAAGTTCAATATCTTGAGTAAAATACATTTTTAGAGTTTTGAGTAAAAATACATTTTTAGGAGTTTTGAGTAAAATACATTTTTATGAATTTTGAGTAAATATATTTCAACGGTTTATAAATTGAGTGTCTTAATGAAAAATTCATTTTAACAATTTTTGGATTGAAATATATTTTTAACAGTCAACATTTTTGTATTTAAAATATGATAACGGTTTTTTTGAATAAAATATATTTATAAATTGAGTGTCTTAATGAAAATTCATTTAACAATTTTTGATAGAAATATATTTTAACAGTCAACGTTTTGTATTTAAAATATGTTAACGGTTTTTGAAATACATTTTAACGATTTTTGAATAAATTATAACTAAAAGTCATCGTCTTGGTAAAATAAATTTTAACAACGTTTGAGTAAAATAAACGTTTCAGTAAATGCATTTAACGATTTTTGATTAAAATAAAATTTAAAAATGGACGTCTTGAGTAAAATACATTTTGACAGTTTTTCAATAAAATGCACTTTTAAAATAAACGTCTTGAGTAAGTTTATTTTAATTAATTAATTAATTAATTAATGTCTTTATTAAATTCATGTGAATTTTATGTTGGAAATCTGTTGAATAAGTTAATATCAAAAAGAAAATCTATCATCAAAAACATTTTAAGTTAGTACTGGATTTCATCTTAAAAACATTTTCACCATGTGTTTCTTTTTTCAAATGCATAATATAAAAACATCTTAAATTTAAACAAAATATAAAACTTTTATAGTTTTCATTTTGTAAAACTATGGCAAATATTTGTGAAATGAATTTAATGCATCCCAAAACCAAAATTGATTTTTTTTTTTAAAATAAAAATAAAAACTCAAATGTGGTAAAAATCATCTTCAAGAGGATATTTCTTAACCCATAAGTTTTCGTATAAGGAAATTTTTGATCTCACATTACCTTTGTACTAGATGTTAAAAGCTTTAGAATATTTTGAAGAATGCTTTTGAATCCTTCTGCTCTTATCATAGTTGAGTACAAAATAAGGAAACGTGATGTTTCCTTTCTTTTATTCAATAACGTTTGGGATCAGCATTTAACTGAACACAAAGATGTTTAGAGTCTTTGAGTAAAATTTACTGGAACAAATGTCAAGGTAGATTTTCTCAGAAAATAGTATTATCTCCAGTTAATGCTACTTCTTTAAAAATATTATATCTTGCAAATATATATATAAATAACATATCTTGTTAATGTTTTTTCTTCACACACTATTTTCTTATTCTTTAGGAAGATTTTGGTTTGTTCAAAAATATTATTTAGGAGAACACGGAATATGTATTTAATATAAAATAGCTCCATCATTTGATAAATTTTATTTGTTTGCTTTTAAGAAATATAGCGTTAGTGTAAATAGTTCAAAAAGTCTGAGCAAAATGGATCTTGTACATATTACGGGTAAGGAAAGATTGAAAAGTTCCCAGGAAATAATTATTTCCCTACAGTGGCAACAAAAGACATTTTGTAAGATATACTTTCAATAAATAAATTGTTAATCATTTTTGTTTTACATTTATTTTTAAACTTATTCAGTTTGGGGATAAAAGGACAAAAATTGCAATACTTCTTTTCGCCTAACAATCAATATTATTACCATTATTTGATCATATATAACTGCTATTATAATTATTATATTATTAAGTCTTAGCGATTCCTATAATATACACTATTTTCATATAAAAATTCCTTTCCCTTCCACAGGACATTTTTCATGTGTCTTCCTCAAAATTTTTAATACCGCGGAGTTTGCTGAATCATAAGAAGGGGGACGACCTAGAAAACCAGAAGACGAAAAACAACTGTCGTTCTTATGTCAAAACCCTACAACCCTAAAAATCAAATTCCTGTCAAAAGGTCTTTCTTTAAAGGTCCTATTATTTTAATTAATCAAATTTTTTATGCCTTAATTTTGTCTTTTTTGTACATTGATGAAGAATATTATTTTATTTAGCATTTATTTTTGATTTATTGCAAATATATATATCATTAAGTCTCGTTTTTATATTGCAACTAAGCAGCGTAT
>BPLR01003759.1:0-31642 GCA_021605095.1 Caerostris extrusa
GAATGACTTAATTTTATAATTACAAGGGAGAAAACCAGCTTCTACATAATTTATGTACTTATAATACTTACTTATAATGTACTTATAAGTGTCTCGACAAAAAAATTGCTTTGTTTAAATCCCAATTGAACAAAAAATGTTTTACGTAAACTAATATATGCCAAGCAGTCAGCACTTGACATATATCGATACTTCCTATCTAGCAGATATTGAAATTAACGGATTGGGGGCTTAAAAAATAAATTTTTAGTTTTGGTTTTTCGAATTTTGATGCAATTTCAAACAACATCAGATTTCTCAAAGTCACTTTAATACCGACATATAAACACATGCCCCATAACTTCAAACAGAAATGATTGATTTGCAGTGTAGCGATATTTTTTAAAGAAATATATTTAAACTCTTCATTGCTGAAAATTTATAAGAGTCTGGAATAAATTTTCTCGTGACTTTATTTCCGCTTCTGGAATTCTTATATATGTAGAAAAAAACATTCACCACAGTGAAATATACATTAATAAAAACAAATTCCAGTTGACTGATAAGCATTTAAAATCGCTGGTAATAATTTACGCTAGAAGAACTTGCACAGCTTCAAATAATTTTTAGTGAAAAGTACTTCTACATAAACCTCATTAATCAAAATTATGATGTTTAATTTCATTATGTGAATTACCTATGTAAGTCACTTATTGTAAGTTCAAGTTTTGTATTCACAAGTTTTTTTAACTTTATTCACAAGTTTTTAGGACAAATCTCATATCCTTAATTACAATTAAAATATTCAGTTTCATTACATATGTTATTATGTTTCTCAACTGGTCGTTACATAAAAACATCTGATTATTATTCTGTATGAATTGATTATATTGTAAATTTTACAATCAAAGTAACATGTGGACGGGCTGTAATTTGAATATCCCCACTATAGAACATTAAAAAGAAATATATCATTAAAAATTACATGAAAAATGAATCAGCATAGATTGTCAAATTCTACGAATAACAATTAACGTTTTTAAACAAATTTATTAAAAAAAAAACTGAAACCTGAAATACATTAGTACAGAACTATTTGTACGCTCAATACGACTTTAAAATTTATGCTTATCTATTAGTCGCTTTTTCTCGAATTATCCGATTATAACTTAATAAGAATTAATAAAAAAATATAACTTACACATTCAATGTATACACACACAATGTTGTCACAATGTACAAACAAAATACATTCCAGGAAGTATTAAGATACCCTCTTGTCCACCAACAAGAGAATTCTTGAACCTCGAAAAAGAAAACTTCCCAAAAAACTGATCGCTCAATAGACCAAAGCCACAATCAAATTCTAATTTCCCCAAAACAAACCACCTCACACCCTTTTCGACGCAAAACCTCCAACTCAAGTCACAACTTTAAATAAATCCCTTGGACCTCTAGTGCGACCGTTAATTGCTCATCAGAAGCCGTGACCCCCAGAAAGCAAGGAGCAATTACAGCCCAAAGCTCTAATTGCGAGGGGAATACCGCGGGAGACATACTGCGGACGCAACAAGAACTGTTGGGCCATCCAGATATCGGATCAGATTTAATGGATTCCATCCCTCTCCTTCCCCTGCTAATGGGACTCCGTGGATAGACAAGCAGTCATTATTCTTCATTGCACATCTTCTTTTTCTTCCAGTCCTTCTTGGGACTAATGGAGATGGAGACAAAAAGCATTAAATCTTGATCCCGTGGCTCCTGGGTCTGACTGCACAGTTATGCTTTACTTTGGGATGTTTGAGTAAACAGTGGAATTATGATTAAGGATTTCGAGGAAATAGTTGGTAAAAGTTCAATTGAACGTTTAGTCTCTCTTGAGGCTGGTGGAATATTTAAATAAAGGAGATATTTTGATTCACTAAATGGATTTCGATCGATGAATTTGTTTAATTAAATAAATTAGTTTATATATATTTCTAAATACAATATCTTTTGCTTATTGTTTTAAAGATGAATTTTTTAAAGCCTCTGCCCATGATGTACTGTGGTCATCAAATCCCTTTGTATGGGATAACTCCGTATAAAAATGGGATCTTCCATGGTATCATAGTAATATGCATCTCGTGTTTGTTTTCTTTTAAACTTAAATTTATCAATTCATATAAAACACAATTCAAAAGATCTTATAAGCCAGTTATTTTCTACAAATCTCATATTTTTACTATTCCATAATTTGTAAATTCATTCGATTAACTTTATTTTTCCTTCTACTTGTTGATTGGCTTAAAATTATTTCATTGAATAAAAGGCGAGACAAATGACTATTAATGTATGGTAAGAGACTTAATTTATCAAAAAAAAAAATTTCACCCCAAAAAATATTTCAGAGGAAATAAAAAAGAAATCATGTACTATTAAATCTCACATTTGGATTGTTTAATTAAATAAAAATATAAACACTGAGAAATAAGATTTCAGTTTAAAAATTTGTGTTTACTTTATCGATATGCTAACTTATTAACAGTTTCAAAAGGATTTTTATTTATAATTTATAAATTTTAGCATTATTCATTAAAATTCAATTTTTTAAAACAAAAGAACTGTAACCTTTGTTTTTTTAACGAAATTATTTATCTCAATTGCAGAAAAAAATATTACTTAAGTCAATACAGGAGTAATCGAACAATCCACATAAATCACCTACTTTATAAGACCAGTATCTAATGAAATCAAATTATGTATTAAAGAGCTTTCAAGAAATCATCTAGCATAATAATTTCAGAATTTGTAATGATTTCTGAAAATAAAATACCTCAGTCCGATTGCTTATATTCTAGCAATGAAAAACTTATAATCTAGCAATATAAAATCATGCCATCAATTAATGGATATTCTGTGCAGTAACAGTAACTCAGAACAAATTAATGACTATATCAAATCAAACAAAAAAATCTTTAAATTTTTAAAACACTCGAGGGCTGATTCTCTATTCTAATACATTCATTCAAATAGAATGTGATGCAACATTACGAAAATAGCCAATTACATGAATTTGAAATTAAATGCTAATGATAAATTTTTATACGAATTAAATTATATCATTTGAATAATTAAGAAGTTAATGATAAATTATTCAATAACAATTACCTGACGAAACAATAGTCACTTTTATTTTAAAATTTCACAAAGCTTTTGAGATAATTTTGTAGAAAAGTTCGTAAGGATTCCATAATAAATGCTGACAAATCCTGTATAATAAATAAAATATATACTACTTATTTAAAATTATATACAATAAAATAAACAAATTTTTAAACTATAGGCAGCTGAATTTGTGACCCAGTAAAAACATTCAAAAGTAGTGTGCAGGAGAATTTTGATGCAAGTCTGTGGAGGTTTTTTGTCTGCTTTCAGATATTAGTACACTTATGGTGATTATGACAATGTGCATAAACTTTTGTCAATGCTTTCCAGATTTTTTCTCCACAAGGCAAGTATATTCGGTGTGGCCATTACTAAAAGTCCTCTCAGAAGGTAATACCTTCCTTTAATATCCATTGGTGGGATTATTTGCGACACACGTAATTGGAACCAGAGTTCTATTGACATATCACAAAGACTACAAGAAGTTTGTAACATAATTACTCATTTCCCATCTGGATAATCAAATGTCAAAGATTATTAGTCAGGAATGTCAAAGATTATTAAGATGGATTTAATATCTTCAAAGAATGATAATGAAAGTGATTTAATTTTAGATAAGTAGCTCGCCAGTAGTAATTAAATATGCATTACAAGTTATTTTAGAACAATAAAAATCTACAGAAATTTACAATTTAAATTTCTACAACTATATTTAATAATAATTTATTACGACATTTGGCGAGACTTATAGAGCACTACATCACTGAGAAGACTGAAATGCCTTTTTAGAGATTGGGAATGATGAGGTAGAACTGATGTATATATAATGACAGAGGTAAGGAGAAAAGAATTTTCGATGGCATTGATTATCACTAATTGAGTTGAAGTAGTCACTATCCTCAAGTAGTATGATCAACAAACAGAGTTTTTGTCAAACTTCAAGTAACACCATCAACAATAATAGGATTATTAAAACTTCTTATTATGTATATGAGAAAATAAAAAAGGATAAAATCAATATTAATACTATTAATGATCATTTATTATTATTAATTTGGTATTTTATAAGTGAAATAATTTTTTTACCATCTAAAAATTTAATCCACTAATCGCTAGTCCACTTTTTTTTCATAATTTTTTATGAATCTTTGATGATAAGAGATTTATCAATAATTATTACCCTAGTCTATGTTAATCCAATCTAGTATTTTTTTAACCAAAAATAATTTTCCTGTCCTCCAGGAATTCAAAAGATCTGAATAATATGAGTTTCTTAAACTAACTCCTTATATTTATCATAAAATGAAAGTGGAAAATAATTAACAATACTTATTAATTATTTCATTTGTTGTACACAAAATCATTAAAGTACTTAATTTTAGACAATCAAGTCATCATTAATATTTAAAGATTCATTACTAGTTAATATGGCACAGCCTGAATCTTTCCCTCTACCTTTCTTTTGATCACACTCTTCGAAAGATTTCCATAATAATTAATTCGACTTGTTACTTGATGAAACTGAATACCTTATCTACAATACAACATCTACAATTGATGAAACTGAATATATCATGGGTCATCTATAATAGTTGGAACAATTTCATCTAGATGGTTCAACTCTTAAATATGTCCCAACTTAAACTATTAAACTTAAGCAAACAAGGCTAATATTATAAAGGATAGGGAGTATTTATCGCAAAATGATTCATTGTATTCATCGCAAAATTAATAACGAAAATAATTAATAATTATTATTAATTACCTCTTTTATAATACACAATTTAGTCATATTACTTTATTTAAGATGCGTAAGACATCATTAACATTCAAATGATTCATTAGTAGTAAATATGGCACGACCCAGCCTTTTATCTTGCTTTTCTTACCATTCAAACTCCTATAAAGATTTCCATGATAATTAATTAGGCCGAAAACTGACTACCTCCGGTTGATAGGCCATTTGTAATAGCTGCAATGTAATTCACAAAGACATTCAAAGATTCATTAGTAGTTAATATGGCATGACCTAACCTTTTATCTTACATCTCTTACCATTCAAACTCGTATAAAGATTTTTATAATAATTAATTGGACTTACTACTTGATGAAACTGAATACCTTTGTTCAGTAGGATTCTACAATAGTCTATAATAGTTACTACAAGATTTATAATATGTATATTCTACAACATCTATAATAGTTACAATGCAATTCACAAAGGCCTTCAAAGATTCATTAGTGGTTAATAATGCACAACTAAACCTATTATCCTACCATTCAAACTCGTATAAAGATTACCATACTAATTAATTTGGTCGAAATTTCTGACCACCTCCGGTTGATAGACCATCTATAGTATAATAGTCGCATTGTAATCTCTTGATGATCCTAAAGTTTGTCTCAACTTAAACAGATGCGAACCAATGGAGGCGATAGGGAGTCCATTCCAAAGTGGCCAGCTCAGCATCAGGGAAATCCAGAAGCCAGACAATGGGCCGCTACCAGTTGCTTCTGCGTGCTTTCTGGACTTGCTTATCTTAAATGAACTTTTGCAGGCAAAGTGCAATTGCTGTTGTTGGGGGCCTTATCAGTGTTGGCGAAGGGGGAAGTGTGGAACTGCGTCAGCTGAATTTAGATGCGGTTGTTTCTGGGAGGGCAATCTTTACTCATCCGTATCACGTTGAGTCAGGGAAGGTGGGGGTGGAGGTTGAGGAATGGTTTGATTAACATTTTGGAACGGCGTCACGTCAAAATGGTAGTGTTCCGGACATGAGACGACGTTTTTTAGATCGGATGTTTGTTGAAAAAAAAAAGCAATGCTATCTGGATAGGAAAAAAAGCAAGGGAACAGAATTGATGAAGTCTTGGTTTTTTGATAGGAAGGGTATAAAAGTGGTGATCCACTGAAAATGGCTGCACTGACTATTTTGGTTTTTGATTTTTTTTTTTTTTTTGTTATTATTTTTACGATGCGTGGTGACTTATGGAAATGTATTTTGTGGCGGGAAACTTTTTCCTTTGCATTTATATAAAAATGTAGAGGATGAATTTCATTTTCGACTGAGACCTTGAAGGAAATTAAAAAGAAAGATGAAAAGGCATAAGTAAAAAGAACTATATAAAGTTTTATTTGAGTTAATGTTATTTTGAAGAATAATTCATGTTATATTTTTAATTTTTAATAAGAGTATAGTATTTTTTTATAAATAACGAACTAAATAAATGTGACGTATATGTGAAGAATGTTTTATAAATGAATTGATAAATATAAATTGATGCTTGTTCAAGATTGTTATTTAAAGTGATATTTCTTACAATTTCCTGCAGTTTATATTTAAAAAATACTTATTAGTAGTACAATACGTAATTCGTATAATTGTAATATAAGTGTTATTATAATTATTACGCATACCATTAGTGGTATACGTATACTAATACATAAGATATGTAATATATTGCTATACTTAATATTACGCATACCGATAGTACGTATATATATTATTACAATTATTAAGTATATTATTTACGTATTATTACAATTAGTATTGTAATATATTACAATTCTTCAAGTATTATGTTACAATTGTGTTTGCATTTCAAGTATTACGGCACCTTAACTATTTTTTATGTTTTGGAAATTCCTCTCTATCTCATGTTCTATGCAGAACATATACCAAATTTGGTATAAATTAGATTTATACCAAAGCGGCATCATATTTCAGCATCAGGATGCTCTAAATAGGTTAAGTTTAATTATAACCACCCTGTATTTCACACGAAGAAAATAAATGGTAATACAAAATAAAATTTATTTTAATAAAGTTGAATCTTAACTGCAACTGAAATGAGACGGTGAAGATAAATTCCATTTAGTGTACTAAAAAAAATCTGTTAAATAAATGCAAAATAGTTATACATTTTCCTTTTCATTTATGCTTGCTTTCTCAAATGTCAAGAAAGTCCAATGACAAATGTTAAATGTAATTTAAATATAAATTATAAATCCAAATCAAAAACTGGCAATATCCAATTCACTAATTTTAAAATCTTTTCTCCTTCAAATTCTTACTAACATAAACGACTAATTTCATCGAAAGGAAACAATAAATATTTTATAATTAGCATTTTTTTAGCTTCTTCTAGATCGGAAAAAGTAAAATAAAAAAATTAACTGAGGAAGGAAATACCGTTATCACTTGGATATCCAATTAAGTTAAGTAATCGAATTGGATTCAAACAAAACAGCTGAAATGTTTCGAATTTCTAATTAAAATGGAATTCAGAACTCCCAGAGGCCTGTCCAACTTTTAATCAGATGAGGAAAAAAATAACTCCTTAATTTGTGAAGAAATTTAATCAAGCAGTTCAAATTATTTCGACAACTTTTTAATATTTTGATATTTATCCATGATTAATTTCTTCCTTTGGTATCAAAGGGAATATTTAAGCAGTAGGGATGGCATTTGATATTCATTTGAACGTATTGAACCTTCTTTTAAACGTAAATTCAATTTCAAACAACGATCAAATAAAATTAAATATTAAAACATGGTTTTGTCATAATGAAATATTTTGATTGCTTAAAAGTATATTTTTACTATTATTTTTTAAAAGAAGTAGTAAAATAAAAAATGTTAAACAAATGCCGATTCATTGAAGATTATATCAAAACGTGATTGATATCATTATCTAAAGTATTTTAAAAAGAAAAATCTGAATCATTTCAAAAAATTTCATATAAAAATATCAGAATTGGTTTAAAACATTTTATTAAAAAAACATATTATAATTTAATTTCTAAATTTTTACATTAGTTTAAAAATAATTTTTCCTTTATCCCACTTGGTCGACATCAACATCTAGACCAATCCAAGAACCTGTATGGTCTCATAGAATGAGGGGAGCAGCTTCTGTTGTGATGGAGCACTCGTAGGTAGAAATCTGACTTGGCTCCGTGACGCTGAAGAATGAGGACAATTGCCTTCCGGGAGGACGTTTAGGGGTAACCTGGAATTCAGTATTTACGTATCGTATGGGAGAAACATAGGAAAACTCCCACCAGGTAGTCTGACTAATGAGGCAAGAGGCTGAGCATCAAAGTCGCCAGCGGATTGAACCTCAGCCCTAATGCCCACCAGCGACGCATGCTGCTACTGAGCCATGAGTCGGGGTAACTGTAAATGAAATGAAATGTGGAATATAAATCCCATTCATACTAAAGAAATCTGATAAATAAATGCAAAATAGTTATACATTTTCTTTTTCATTTATGCTTGTTATCTCAAATGTCATGAAAATCTCAACGACAAATGTTAAATATTAATTTAAATATAAATTATAAATTCAAATCAACTCCCATCAGATAATACGACTAAAGAGACAAGATACTGAATATTGCTAACGCCATCGAGTCTACTCGTTTTTGAAATAGTGTCAACAATAAAGCGGCCAGTGGATTGAAACTCAGCCCTAATGGCCGCCAACGGTGAGCGTTGGCACTGAACCACGAGTCGGGTTTACTGTACGTGAAATGAGATGTGAAATATAAATCCCATTTATACTTAAAAAATGTGTTAAATAAATTCAAAATAGTTATACATTTTCTTTTCATTTATGCTTCTTTTCTCAAATGTCGAAGTCCCACTGACAAACATTACATGTAATTTATATATAAATTATGAATTCAAATCAAATTCAAGCTGTGTCCAATTCACTAATTTTAAAATCTTTTCTCCTTGAAATCCTTACTAACATAAAAGACTAATTTCATCAAAAAGGAAACAATAAATATTTTATAATTAGCATTTTTTAGCTTCTTCTGGATCTTAAAATGCAAAAAAAAGAAAAAAAATTAACTAAGGAAGGAAATAACGTTATGACTTGAATATCCAATTAAGTTAGGTAATCGAATTGGATTCAAACAAAACAGCTGAAATGCTTCGAATTTCTAATTAAAATGGAATTCAGAACCCCCAGAGGCCTGTCCAATTTTTAATCAGAAAAAAAAATAACTCCTTAATTTGTAAAGAAATTTAATCAAGCAGTTCAAATTATTTCGACAACTTTTTAATATTTTGATATTTGTCCATGATTAATTTCTTCCTTTGGTATCAAAGGGAATATTTTAAGTAAGGATGACTTTTTGATATTCATTTGAACGAACATACATGATCCTTTTTTTAATTTGAATTCAATTTCAAACAGCGGTCAAATGAAATTAAATAATAACAGATGATTTTGTCGTAATGAAATATTCTGATTGAATAAAAATATATTTTTACACGTTTTTTAAAAGAAGTAGTAAAATAAAAAAAAATCTTAAGTGAATAATAATTTTTTTAAAATGTGATTATTTCAAAATGTGATTGATATCATGATCTAAATTGGTTTTCAAAAAATTCGTATAAAATATCAGAATTAAGCTTAAAAATTTTTATTACAAATTTATTATAATTTTATTTCTTTTTATTTTTACAATACTTTAAAAATATTATTTTTCTTATCCCACTTGGTAAACAGCAACATCTAGACCCTCATGAACCCGTGTAGTTTCATGGAAGAGCAATTTACCGGTACTGATGATCATATATCAAAATCGCTAATGTCCTATTTGGCATAAATTGAAGCTAGACAAAATATATAGTACTTATTTGATACATATAACTAGATTTCGTTCAATTCTTTGTAAAAGTAAAAATTAATAAATTACATAACTAATAATATAAAGCAATAGATTTTTTTTTTTCCTATGGATCTTTCTTTTTTTTTTTTTAATGAAAATCTAAGGAAAAGCTAAAAGTTTTTAGTAATACACAAGCAATTTATAAGAAAGAGTTGAAATGATATTATTATCTTTTTTTGCAGGATTCCTTTTTTCTAATAATAATGTTTTCAAGACGAAATTTTAAGTACGGCTATTTGGAACTGACTTTTTCCCCTATTACCTAACTGAAAGCACTTTTGTTTATACAATGTAGTTTTATTTGTTTGCCTTTTTTTCGAAAAAAAAGAAAAAAAAAGAAAGATTTATGCATTTTATACGTCCTATCTATACGTTCGAGAATTCATTAGTAACTAAACTGACCTTGGTAATTGACATTGATTAAAAATATATATTACTTATTCAACACATATAACTATATTTCGATCAATTCTTAATAAAAGTAAAAATTTATAAATTGCATTAGTTATTCTATAAAGCAATAGAATTATTTTACCCATTTATCATTCTTCTTTTTAATAGAAAACTAAAGAAAAACTAAAAGTCTTTCGCAATACGTAACCAATTAATAAAGCAAAAGCAAAACTGTTATTATTTTTATCTTTTTTTGTGCAAAATTCTTTTTTTCTAATAATAATGTTTTCAAGACGAAATTTTACGGAAGGCTATTCGGAACTGATTCTTTTCCCATTAAAAAAAAAAAAAAAACTTTTATGCACATACTACATCATTCAATACCGAGCATTCATTAGTAACTAAACTGACCTTGGTCATTAAAATTGATTCAAAATATATATCACTTATTTGAAACATATAACTAGATTTTGATCAACCCTTAATAAAAGTACAAATTTATAAATTGCATTACTTATAATATAAAGCAATAGAATTTTTTTACTTATGAATCATTGTTCTTTTTAATATAAATCCGAAGAAAAGCTAAAGGTTTTCGTAGTACGTTAGCAATTAATAAGCAAAAGTAAAACTGTTATTATTTTTATCTTTTTTTGTAAATTCCTCCTTTTTTCTAATAATAATGTTTTGAAGACGATATTTTAAGAAAACCTATATGGAATTGACTTTTTCCATTACCTAATTGAAAGCACTTTTGTTTATACAATGCAACTGCATTGCATTCTTCTGCAATTTTATTTCTTTGCCTTTTTCAAAAAAAAAAAAAGAGAAAGTTTTATACACATGCTACATCATTCAACACAGAGCATTCATTACTAACTTACCTTGTTCATTAACATTGATTCAAATATATTCCCTTATTCGAAACATATAACTAGATTTCGATCAATTTTTTATAAAAGTAAAAATTAATAAATTACTATATTTATAATATATTTTTATGAGCAGATTGCAATTTAATTATTTTTAATATATTTTTATGCAACAGTATTCTTATTTTTAATATAAATCTAACGAACTAAACGTTTTTCATAATATTTAAGCAATTACTTACTTTTTTTCTAATAATAATGTTTTCAAGACAAAATTTTAAGAAAGGCTATTTGAAACTGACTTTTTTTCCCATTACCTAATTGAAAGCAATTTTTTTTATACAATGCAGTTTTATTTCTTCGCTTTTTCAAAAAAGAAAAAAAAAAAAAGAAGAAAGTTTTATGTTTTTTATACACATGCTACATCATTCAATACCGATCATTCATTAGTAACTGACCTTGAAATTGACCTTGATCATTAACATTGATTCAAAATATATACCCTTATTCGTAACATATAACTAGATTTCGATCAATTTTATATAAACGTAAAAATTAATAAAATACATTACTTATAATATAAAGCAATAGAATTTTATACTTATGAATCATTCTTCTTCTTAATAAAATCTAACGAAAAAGCTAAAACTTTTTCGTAATACGTAACCAATTAGCAAGCAAAAGTAAAACTGTTATTATTTTTTAACTTTGCAGAATTCTTTTTCTAATAATAATGTTTTCAAGACAAATTTTTAAGAAAGGCCATTTGGAACTGACTTTTTTTCCCATTACCTAATTGAAAGCACTTTTGTTTATACAACGCAGTTTTATTTCTTCGCCTTTTTTTAAAAAAGAAAGTTTTATGCATTTTATACACATGCTACATCATTCAGTACCCAGCATTCATTAGTAATTGACCTTGAAGCTGACCTTGGTCATTAACATTGATTCAAAAATATATACCACTAATTCAAAACATATAACTAGATTTCGATCAGTTCTCTATAAAAGTAAAAATTAGTAAATTACAATACTTATAATATATTTTTATGAGAAGAATTGCAATTTAATTATTTTAATAAATTTTTATGGGACAGTATTCTTATTTTTAATAAAATTCTAACGAAAAGCTAAAAGTTTTTTCGTAACACATAAGCAAGAGGGAAACTGTTATTATTTTTATCTTTTTCTGCATAATTCCTTTTTCTAATAATAATGTTTTCAAGACGAAATTTTAAGAACGGCTATTTGGAACTGACTTTTTTTCCCATTACCTAATTGAAAGCACTTTTGTTTATACAATGCACTTTTATTTCTTTGCCATTTTCAAAAAAAAAAAAAAATAAATATTAAAGTTTTATACACATGCTACAGCATTCAATACCCAGCATTCATTAGTAACTGACTTTGAAACTGACCTTGGTCATTAACATTGATTCAAAATATATACCACTAATTCAAAACATATAACTAGATTTCGATCAGTTCTTTATAAAAATAAAAATTAATAAATTATACTATTTATAGTATATTTTTTATGAGCAGATTGCAATTTAAATATTTTAACATATTTTTATGCAACAGTATTCTTATTTTTAATAAAAATCTAAGAGAGAGCTAAAAAGTTTTTCATAATACTTAACCAATTAATAAGCAAGAGTAAAACTGTTATTATTTTTTACTGCAGAATTCCTTTTTTTCTAATAATAATGTTTTCAAGACGAATTTTTAAGATAGGCTATTTGGAACTGACTTTTTTTCCCATTACCTAATTGAAAGCACTTTTGTTTATACAATGCACTTTTATTTCTTTGCCTTTTCAAAAAGAAAAAAGAAAGTTTTATACACATGCTACAGCATTCAATACAGAGCATTCATTAGAAACTAAAACTAGAAATCATCAGCGTTAAAAGCTTCCATTCCAACTTTATTATGAAAAACTTAGAACGAAAACCGTTGCCAATAAATAAATCTAAATGAAATATTCCGTCTTCTTTTAAAAAAAGAAGAAGAAGAAGAAAAAAAAAAAAAATTAAACATCTTCAAAAGCTTGTTCATCAAAGCGAAGAAATTCGGTACAAAATGTCATTAGCTGTGTTTTTTAACAATAACTTTTTTTTCCATGAAAAAAATAAAGCAATAAAAAGAAAAACGAAAAGAAATGGAAGAAGACTACGAGATGAAAGAAAAAAAAATGGCTTTTCTTTTCTTAAATACTTGTCTATATATATGCAATTTCTGAATTTCTGTGCTTTAAAAAGGCGTATAGCGACAAAGAGGCTTTTCATAATTGTAGAATTCTTTTTTTTTCCTTCCAAACACTCTCTCTCTCTCAACTTTTGTTTGAATCTCGCAGACATTTTTATGATATTTGTTTATTAAAAATCTTTTATGCTGAACTTTTTTTCTTGTTTTTCTAATCAAAACTCACTCTAAATTTACTTTTTTTTTTTAAATCGAAAGCATTTATAGCTTTCATATGTATTAAACGCTAATGGAGCTTTTTCTTCAAATAAAAAGGAAAAAAACTGAGAAAAGAGAAAAGAAAACATTCGATATTGGAACACTCCATTTAAATTCGATCGCTAAATTGGATTCAGATTTAAATATTTTTTTCCTTTCGTTCTAAAAAGGTATTTTAAAAATATTTCGTGAACTCTGATTATTTTGCTACGAGGTCGTAGTTGGACTATTGTCAAGTTTCTTTCATTAGTCACTTTTTATAAAAGAAATATTTTTTTTATTCGTTTTGATAATTTTTTAAAATAACTAAAGAGCCTAAAGATTTAAAAAAAATGTTTCTGACCTAACTGGATTTTGATGAAAGAACAAGTTTTCTGAATGTTAAGATTTCAGAAATGTAGAAACGTTGGTCTTTCTTCACAAATTTGATTCAAACTAGTAAAATATTTGAAAAAGAGTTGATAAATGAAAAATATGTCTTAAGAATTTGGAAATGATTTAATGTTAAATGAACGTAAAAATTAATGTCTTCAGTTAAGATTTTTAATAACAGAAAAATTTTGGTCGAAAATTAAATAAGCATAAATTTATTTTTTACTGACTGAAGGTGTATGTCCAATTTTAAATAATATGTTGTTGTAAGGAAAAATATTTTAAATGCAACTGAATTATTAGAATTCAATTATCTTCAAACTAAACAACAACATGCGAAATTTTGAAAAAATGTATAGTGATAAAGTGTATAGTGTATTGTGTATAGTGTTATAGTGTATAGTGTTATAGTGTATAGTGGTATAGTGTATAGTGTACAAGATTGTTGAGTGCATTGTTTATTGATATATTGATTTAGGGTTTCCATATGTATTAAACGCTAATGGAGCTTTTCTCGAAATAAAAAAAAAAAAACTGAGAAAAGAGAAAAAGAAAACATTCCATATTCGATCACTCCATTTAACACTCCATTCCGCTAAATTGGATTCAGATTTATATATATTTTTCCTCTCTCTAAAAGGTATTTTTAAAATATTTCGTGAACTCTGATTATTTTGCTACGAGGTCGTAGTTGTGCTGTTGTCAAGTTTCTTTCATTAGTCACTTTTTATAAAAGAAATATTTTTCTTATTCTTTCTGATAATTTTTTTAAATAACTAAAAGAGCCTAAAGATTTTTTAATAAATGTTCTGACCTAACTGTATTTTCTGAAAGAACTGTTTCTTGAATGTTAAGATTTCAGAGAGACGGTGGTCTTTCTTCACAAATTTGATTCAAACTTGTAAAATATTGAAAATGAGTTGATAAATGGAAAGTAGTCTTAAGAATTTGGCAATGATTTAATGTTAGTAAAAGTCAATTCCCTCAGTTGAGATTTTTAATATCAAAATATGATTTTGGTTAATAATTAAAAAGCACAAATTTATTTTTTACTGATTAAAGCAATATAACCTGTTTTAAATAATATGTTGTTGTAAGGAAAATATTTTAAATGAACTGAATTATTAAAAGTCTATTATCTTAAAAGTGAAGCAACAATAAGCGAAAATTTGAAAAATGTATAGTGGTATAGTGTATTATATAATGATATAGTGTATAGTGTATATAATGATATAGTGTATAGTGTATATAATGATATAGTGGTGTATATAATGATATAGTGTATAGTGCTAGTGTATAGTGGTATAGTGTATAATGTACAAGATTGTTGAATGTATTGTTGATTGATATAGTGTAGAAATATCTAAAATATTAATGTTAATTCTTACTGTTAAAACTTTCTATGTAATTTTTAAATTTATATTTAAAAATAAATTTATAATTAAAATTTACTTGATAATAAATACTAATAATATATAAATTAATATTATATTAAATTTTTGTTTATAAAGGTCTGAAAATAATTGTTATCTTAAATCATTTATTGTGCTCACTGCGAAACAATGTTCATAAATATTTTTTCTAAATATTGATAATTGTGGAAATGATGAAAAATATATTTAAATATATTTTTAAGTTTTATTTAAGAAAAAAAAATGCTAAATGAATTAATGTACTTTTAATTTTTTTCTTGCTCTGCCATTTTTCTACTTTTATTTAATTTTATGAATTTAAAAATATGTATTACGAATTATATTGTTTACTTAATACACAATTAAAATAATTTCTTTTAAGTATTATTTTATTTTTTAGACAGCAAATGGTAATTAAATCAGGTAAAATATTTTATTTAAATTGTGTCTCTACCTTTTAGATTTAATTAAATAATTAAATATATTCATTGATTTAAAATCATTTTATATTTTATTTTATTACTTATTGCTATTAAATGTTTGATTTGTTTTTATACCCCAATTTCATCACTGAATGTTTATTAAAAAAACATGTTTAAACTGTATAACTTAATTTGAATTATTTACAGATGCAATTCTTACACATTTGAGGAGTTCCAAATTTTCAAGAAGCAAATTATGAATATGGAAATAAATAAGACATTCTACAGTCAATTACACCACAATCACCATTATTATTGCACAATAACTCACTGAAAATCCATACAACATATTATTTCCGTAGCTTAATCAAAATTAAACATGATTACTTTTTATGAAACTAACTGAATTTCAAGAAGTAATTCAAACCTATTCCTGCAATTTTCATTATGAATCTGTTGAAATATTTTTGAATGGTTCTGCCAATGACCCTATCTTTTATTCAAATGCTTGATTAAATTGCTTGAACGTTTCTCTCTAATAAAAATTAATTTACTAGGAGAACAGAAAAAAGTTCAATATCAATATAACAATCAATATTGATACAACAATTAGTAACCAAAGTATCCTAGCGGATAGTATGTTGGGCGTTCTATTCAAAAGAAGCTTAATTCCTCTTAAAATCTGCTTTGAAGACACAACGTTTGGAAACTATATGTCTGTAGTCTGTTTGTGGTGTACATTCCAATATGATGTGGAAAATATATTACACTAGTCAAAATCGCTAGCGACATAGTGGACGAAGGTCCGATTGTCTTAAAGAGTTTCAAAATAAATATAAAATCAATATAGATACAACAATTAGGTATCAAAGTAGCTTAGTGGATAGCATGTTGGGCGTTTTATTCAAATTAGCTTAATTCCTCCTAAAATCGTCTTAGTAGACACAACGTCTGGTAACTATAAGATGGTAGCCTGTTTATGATGCACATTGCAATACGAGGTGAAAATATATTACACAAGTTAAGATTGCTAGCGACACAATGGACGATGGTCCAATTGTCCTGAAGTGCTACAAAATCAATATATAATCAATATTGAAACAACAATTAGGTGCCAAAGTAGTTTAGTGGATAGCAGTCGGCTATTTTATTCAAAGGAGCTTAATTCCTCCTAAAATCTTGTTAGGAGCAAAATATCTAGTAATTAAATGTCACTAAAATATTTGTGGTGTACATTGGAATATGAGGGAAGAAATATATTACTCTATCCAAAAACGCTGGCGACACAGTGGCGAAGGTCCGATTGCCCTAAAGTGCTTCAAAATCAGTATAAAATCAATATCAATATAATAATTAGAGCCAAAATAACTTAGTAGATCTCTGGGCATTTTATTCAAAGAGCTTAATTCCTCCTAAAATCTTCTTCGAAGATACAATGACTGGTGAACTATATGTTGGTAGCCTGTTCGTGGTGTACATTGGAATATGAGGTGAAAAGTATTATTACACTAGTCTAGTAGAAGGCTAGTGACACAATGGACGAAGGTCCAATTGTACTGAAGTGCTTCAAAATCGATATAAAAATCAATATTGGTACAACAATTAGTGCCAAAGTGGATAGCCTAGTGGATAGCATGCTGGGCATTTTATTCAAAGGAGCTTAATTCCTTAGAAGACAGTAACCTTTAATTATATGTCTGTAACCTTCTTGTGGTGTACATTGGAATATGAGATGAAACAATATATTACGAGTACACTAGTCAAGATTGATAGCGACACAGTGGACGGAGGTCCGATTGTCCTGAAGTGTTTCAAAATCAATATAAAATCAATATCGATACAATAATTAGGATCCAAGCTAGCCTAGTGGATAGCATGAAGGGAGTTTTATTCAAAGGAACTTAATTCCTCCTAAAATCTTCTTAGAAGACACAGCGTCAGGTAACTATATGTTGGCAGCCTGTTCGTCGGTGAAAAAATATATTACTCCACTAAATAACGCTAGCGACACAATGGACGAAGGTCCGATTGTCCTGAAGTGCTTTGTCATCTTGAGATCACAATCACCCTCAATTCTTCATGAAACGAGAAGAATTGAGGGTGATTGTGAGAACTTCTCGCATCGACGATAGGAATTTCAGTTGGGAATTATAAGGTTTTCCAAACAATTCCTAAATACAGTGATTTTTTAAACAATAAATCTACAGTATCCTTAAATTACCATTCGTGATATACGTACTATGTGGTGTCTGAAGTAACAATGAGACTTATACTTATTTAATAATAAGAACTTTTTTTTATCATGAAATAAATTAAAATCAGTATAATGAAAAGAACTGTTTATCAATTATTTAAAATCTTATTGACAAGTTATTTATTAAGGATTAATATATCAATCACCAAATTTATACATTAATTGGCAATTTTGTTTATTAAGGGCTTAAATATTAGCTTTCTAAACAACAATAAGTATTGATAAATTAAAAATATAAATTAATTAAACAAAATGATCCCAGTAGAATTTTAAAATTCGAAATGTTTTTTAATATCAATTTCCTTAATTATTTAGTTTAAAAATAACGATGCCTAACTAAATTTCATTAAAAAATGCTTCACCACAATCTTGACATATAATAACTATACTTTACACTTCCAGAACAAAAAATAGATCCAAAGTACTCAAACATCGTCGAAAACCCTAATTCAAAAAACCATTTTCTCTCCAAATTGGTCAGCAAAAGTCCCCTTTAATCTGTGCGTGTGTCGCCAATAGCCTTGGTGAGCAACAAGGGGTCAAATGCAGCCCCTCCCCCCAACCCCCGTTCTCCCAAATGAATCACGCAAATAAACAAGGTAGCAATGCTCGAAGCGAGCACCTTTCTTTTCGCACGAGCTGAAAGCCAAGAATAAAAGCATTCTCATGTTTAATGTAAACTTTTTCTCCGCCACACTCCCCTGCATAGCTGGTTAGAAAACGTCGAGGGGGAAGGGGAACAAAAATACTGTAAATACATTTGCGAACTCGCTCGAGTCGTGCTATGTCAGATTGACTTTCCAGTATCCTCTCCCTCCCCCTACAACCCTGTTTCTTAGTTTTTTTTTTTTTTCTGTCTTTCTTTCTTTCTTTCTTTTTATCCTTATACGGTTGGCTTCTGTTAGCACGCAAGTAGGGTTGTAGGTTTGGTGAGTTTTTCGCCAATGTTAAGATTTACTTTGGAAAGTTGAATCCGATATGATGACATGGAACTGTCGGAATGGTTTTCAGTGTGACTTCTGGTAAATAAATTTTCCACAAGGTTTTAACATAGAATATGATTTATGGATTAGTCAATTGTTTTGAAATTGTAAGATAAAAAATAAGGTAAAATGCAAAGTCGCCTATCTACCTTTAATGTTATATCACTCAAAATTATTAAATTAAGGATTGATTAAGGACTGTATTGCAATGTTATTTTTTACCAATTTTGTTTCACTTTACCTTGATCTAAAGATATTCATTACTAGTACAGTAGATATTTATTCCACACTATCACTCTTGTAACGTCTCGGCATATATTATTTTATTTACAAACCTATATATATATATATATCTTTTATATATATTACCTATTATATATATTACCCATTACCAATATATCTTTTATATATATTACCTATTACCTATATATACATTATTACAAAATTTTTATATCATTGATATTACAAAATTTTTCATATATCATTGATATTACAAAATTTTTCTATATATTACCTATTACCTATATATATATTATTACAAAAATTTTTATATATCATTGAATTACAAAAAAATTTTATATATCATTGATATTACAAAATTTTTCATATATGATATTACAAAATTTTTCATATATTATTGCTATTACACAATTATTAATATTACAAATTTTCTTAATGACCTTAATAATAATGATGTCTGATTAAATTTCATTAAAAATGCTCACTAAAATCATCGCTTGCATTAATTTTATTATATATTTGAATATAATATATATATATATATATATTATATTCAAATATCTATTAATTTATTAAAACATGTCATGTTATAAAAAGGATAGTAAATATCTTCAAATGCTGTACCATTCTAAGATAAGTATTCTTTGAAAGATAATCGTAAACCCAAGCAGTTGAGATTCGTTCCTCTTTAGCTAATTAATGACTTCAACAACCTAAAAGTTAAAAGGAGTGCAAGTTTGACAAAGTATCCATTGGTCAGAGATCTACATATCATGAAAGGTCCATTGACTTGGTACAAGAGGTCCGAGATAAAAAAAAAAAAGTGTTCTTTAATTATTGTTTAATTTTTAATAATAGCATTAATTCGAATATTTTCGATATGTAGCCCAGAAATAGCGTACTTAGATAGGATACAAAAGAGGGGGGCCTGATGGCCGAATGGCTAGCGCTCTGGCTTTCGGTACCGCAGGTACCGGGTTCAAACCCGGCTTTGCCCATGAGTGTTGTAGTGGTTCGAATCCACTTTAAGCCGTAGGTCCCGGTCCTAATAGGATCGTAGAGCGCTGCGGGGGCATTGTTACTCCTCGTCCGTGGCTTACCATCAAGTTACACGCCCCCCTGGGTAATGCAAAGTGAGTAACATCGGCACAGTCCTTATGGCGAAAGATCACGGTCTATTTGCCAGCTGCATTAGAAGAAAAAAAAAAAGGATACAAAAGATTAGGTTAGGTTGCAGTTACTAAATTTAGAAGCGAGAAAATTCTATGATGAGTTTGAAGAACAACAGTAAAACGTCTCGTATCTAGAATCTAATTACCTGGCTGGAATTTTCTAGGTTTTTCCCGCTTGCAGCATAAATACGAGATATTACCCCATCAAATCATTCCCTTCCTTGCCACGATTCGTGGAATTAATGAAACACGACATTAACAGCTAATCAATAAAAAAAGTAGTGTTTAGTAGGAGAAAATGGGAAATGAGCATTAATTACACATAGAGATCACCAAATAGTTGTCTTAAGAATGTATATAATAAAGAACAGCAGTATCAGTTCCCTGTGGGATCATCAAAAGTTTTATGGTCGCGTAGCTGGTCATATCTAGGAAAATTACTTATCCTAATCAGTTTGTTGATATGATAGTAGTTATTAATAGAGCTGTGATGTTCCTAGGAAGAACCTATAAACATTTTGAAAAGCTAGTTATGGAAATTTAATTATTTTTAAATAAATTGTCTTGGGAACGGGAAATTTAAACCCTCGTTTACAAAAAGAATTATAAATGATTTGAAGTCTATCATTAAATTAGTTTTACCGTTACAAATACCTCCTCGAAGCTAAATATTTTCTCATTCAGTATCATTATTTTCATCAGGTAATACTAATTTTCGTGGTTAATTTTTTAAATTCCACTTCAAATCCAGTAATTTTTTGCAAATATAGCATAGTGTTGATGAGATGAAGAATGCGAAACAGATACTTCTTTCAATTCCTTCTATTAGCTCACACTCTCCTTATATATATCTTGTTCAAATTTTCAATCTTCAATAAAATACTTTTTATTCATACACTCAAGTTCAAATACATTTTTTTTAAAAACTTGTAGTTGGATGACACTGGATGTTAATACAGTTTTTTTCAAATACTAATTCGTTAATTAAATTTAATTAATTAATTTTAGTTTTTTTTAGATTTAAGTTGTATGTATCTAATAATAGATGGCGCCAGATGTAAGAGGAAAATTTCAACTTTATTTGTACAGGACTTTTCTGCAATATAGTGAAAAAAAAAGTAGGAATTGACTTAAAAATTTTTTTTTTTCTTTTAGATTATTTGTTTAGAGTGTACTCATGTTGAAAACGGTAAAAGATTCTAAAGAAAAAATCTTCGAATTATGAAGAAACATTGCCTTGTCTATCTTATGTTATTTATAAAAGAAATACATCTTTTCTAGCTTTTGTTAAATTTGGGAAATTCTATCAACGTGATTAATGTGTTCTTTTATAAATGCGTTCTTTATTCATTGTGACTCAATTGTATATTTTTTTCCTTGGATTAGTGTATTCTTTTTATTATTTCTTCCCTCTAAATCTTTTTTGTATGTTGGCTACATATATATTCTTTTATTTAATTTTTCATTTTTTTCATTCCGTTTTATGTTTCCCCTGTATTATTTATTATTTGGGACTATTACTCACTCTTTTAAAACTCGGATTTTGCTTATGCAGTGTACGAAAAAAAAAACTGCATGTAGAATGGCAATTTTATAAAATAAACATGGAGATTCAACATAATTTATAATAAACTTAATTGCTATTTAATATAAAATTAAATATATATCAGTATTTCACCTTTTGTCATATTGTTTCATTTTGTTTTGTTCTTTATTTAGTACTTCCAAACGAAATTTTTTCATCAAATATGTTTGTATATGTATATATATTGTAATAACAAGCTACAGATTTTAAATTTACAATAACTAGCTAACAGCGCTAAAATAAATAAATTATTTAATGCACAGATTTAAGTTCTTTCATTTTAAAAATAAATGTTAATTTAAATGCTTGTTACTAAGCGTATCATTTTTAAGTATTGTTTCACTGCATACATTAGATAATTAATTCAATTGTATTCACCGAGATTATTCATGTTACCTGAGATTATTCGTATGCGCCGAGATTACTCATCTGAAATTACTCCATCTCTATGACGAATGAATTGTTATAAAACAAACATTACTTGTTTAAAAATGAACATAGAATAATGTGTCCACATTAAATTTATACAATCAGGAAAGAAATTACTTATTTCAGTCTTTGCAATAATGTTAAATGTGAATATAACCTCTAGAGAAGGATTAATATTCATGCTTGCATAGCAAAAAAAATTAATAAACTATGCAACACTCTTTTATTAAACAACCGAAAAAAATTCAACTATATCACAAATTGTGTTTTTTCTCTTATTTAAATTAAATAGTAACACGCAAGAGTTACCTTTTATAATTTGTATAAGCTTAAAAGAGCATATCACACGAATATATTTATTTCGTTATCTTATTAGGAGCAAATGCTTTGCTACTCAAAACAATAAGTTTACGGTGTATAGTATATGACTTTAGGCGACCTTTTTGAGCGAGAGAAAAATCATACAACCAACAGCTGCGATGTTCTCATTGGTTCCTGTGATATGGACTATAGGATTATTCGTGTAATTTAGCTACAAAGTTGAAGAGTTTACCTTTGTTTAGTATTTTATATCAAGCAAGATAGCAAAGCAAGCTTTCTGGGGGAAGATAAAAACACAAAAGTTTTTATCAAAAAAAAAAAAAAAAAAAAATCCTGAAGGCTCCTAAAAACATCACACTTCAATTACTCCTGCAATACCCTTCAAATGAATTGGCCTTTTCCTTTGAATTTCGTATTTCAAAATATAAAGAAATATCCTACTTCCAAACCCAAGTTACCTTAAAAGTTAAGTTAAGAACCTTAAAAAGTAAATTACCTTAAAAAGACCTACTTAACGTAAGACCTACTTATGTACGGAAGTTTCCTTTAAAATGTCCAACATCCGAATAATGGGAAGTTTATCTTGAATGTTGTTTATTTTGCATTTATTTCGCATTGTCGTTTATTTATTTCGGTTTGAAACGCCGAAATTGTATTGCCAATAGATCAATACCAGATGCCAATAGCATCAAAATGCCTGATACCTAAAATTAAAATGCTGCTATTCTGTCTGTCACTAACAACGGGGGCAGCTTAGTTAGAAATATAAGATTTTTTTTTTTTTTTGAAGAACACATAAATCTGCTTAAAACGCATAAATAAACTTAGAATTTCCTATTACATATAATTTCCTATTTAAAAGAAATTAAACATCCTACGTTCAAAAAAAAAGGGTAGTTTATTTAAAAAGACCTACTTCTAAATGTAGAGAAATTCACTTTAAAATAAATGTCCTTCATCCAAATAAAGGAAAGTTTACCTTTGAATGCCGTTTATCTTGAAATTTATTTCGATTGAAATCCCAAAATGGTTTGTCAATAGACTCATACCAGATGCCAATAGCATCAAAATTCCAGATATCTAAGAATAAAATGTTGCGATACTGCCTGTTACTAACAGTGGGACAACTCGGTCAAAGTTTTTAAAACTATTTCCTGAAGAACATGCAAATCTGTTGCAATTACCTCTAGAAATTTTTGTCATGATGCATTCTTATAAATAGAGGAATAAATAGATAAACTTAGAATTTCCTACTTCAAAAAAAAAATTAATAAATAAAGGTCCTACATCCACACAAACGAACGTTTATATAAAAAAGACTTACTTTCAAATGTAGAGAAGTTCCCTTTAAATTGCCCAACATCCAAATAAAGGGAAGTTTACCTTGAGTGTCGTTTATTTTGAAATTTATTTCGTTTGAAACACCGAAATGGTATTGGCATTACCAGACGCCAATAGAATCAAAATACCAAATACCTATGAATGAAATGTTGCAATTCTGCCTGTAAGTAACAATGGGTCAGCTTGGTGATTGTTTTAAGATTTTTTGCTGATTTGGTTTGGTTTGTCACTCTACGGTCATTTTTTGCTCACTTTTGGCTAATTATACCGGGACCAACAGTTTAACGTGGATTCCGAACCACTCACAAACATTCCTACCACCGTCAGGGATTCGAACCTGAAGCCTGTGGTACCTCAGAGGTCAGAGTCCTAGCCAATAGGCCTTCAGTCTGCTTTCAGAAGGAGGAGCCATGGATTTAGTTTTCATTTCTGTTTACCTGGAACTGTGGTAGGTTTCATCAACGCTATTAAATTATTCTTCTTGTGTTTTTTGTTGGCTTCATTATTTTTTTTTCTACCTCGTATATAGTACAAATAATAATGGAGAAATTAGCTACATTTTTATTATTATTAAAGCTTCTAGGAAGATAATTTACCCTTATAAAAACAGTTACAACACGCTGGTGTTTATCAAAGCTGCTGATAGATTTTTAAGTTAGTGTATGAACCAGGATTAGAACCTGAAGACCGTGGTACCAAACGCCAGAACGCTAGCCTATTGGCCATCAGATGGCAATTTTTTTCTTGAGAACACACAAATTTGATGCAATTACCTTTTGAAATTTTGTCATGATGCATTATTATAAATAGAGGATTACGTATATAAACAAAAACTAGTGTATTTCAATAAAAATTCATCCAATTTAACGAGTTTTGTTTGCTAAAAGTTAATAATTAATTGCCCTATTGACAAAAAGTGATTTTTTATTCTTTCCAAAATGTAGCCAAGTTTGGCGAGAATTTGAAAATAGCGAAGCACTCATCCAAATTGCCAATCGTATCGCCTCGTCGTCGAAGGCGAGTGTCACATGCCGTGACAACAATCATTACTACAGATGTCGAAACCCCGACTGCGAAACACATGAAAAAAAGAGAACAGAATTGTATGAATAAATCAAATGATTGAATGCCATTAGAAGGCATTCCTCTCACCCCCTCACCCTAGACTCTTTATTCGACTTCATTTGCTTATGTACACTGTTTAAGATGAGGCAAGTCTCGGATTGTAAAAGTATTTGGTTTAGATGGAGCCATTGATTTTTGCATTTATGTTTAAAAGATAACTTTTGTTGTTTATCGACTACAGTTACTTGCCTACATAAAACTAAAATAAACATCGATTATTATGGGGTAGTTTAAAAGTTAATCGGTGCTAAAAGTTTGATTGCTGTTGTTTTGGTATTTTTATGGTTCTTGTAGTAAATAAGTTAGTGGGGCTTGTAGTAAATAAGTTGATGTGTGTTTAAATTTAAAAATTAATGTCATAAAATGCTGTTTGCTAGATCATGCGTGATTATTTTTATTTATGTATGTCAAATAAGTTATTCTTGTAAATTACATCAAATAGAGTATTTTTCTCGGTTTCAGAATAATTTAGGTAAAAATATCTACTGGTTTATTTGAAATGTTTTCTATTGTTATTGTTGTTAGAATAGACATCGGTATATTTTCAGAAAATTAGGAATATTATCGAAACAAAGTTTTAGTATATCTAACTTTTTTTAAGTTGAGTTTTATTTGTATGAAATTTATTTTAACATCGGTGAAACTTTTGATTTTCAGTCCAGCGACTGGAATCAAAATTCTGGAAGAATTTCTGGGAATTCAGGGAGATTTTCACAGATCACTGCCTCACAATTGCTTCATATAATATAGAAAAAAACATGAAAATGTCTACGTTAGCAATCTGATGCTACCTATGCGAAATGCTATTACAATATCAGTAGATCTTCCCTCTTTTTAAAATAGCGATTGGGTATTGTCTAACATTTGCTTCGTATGCTGCGGAAGAAAATTTGATAATGTCCCCATTAGCAACCTGATGCTATCTACACTCATTTCCATAAATTAAGGATAATGAAGTTCTGGCAAAGAAAGAGACAGACGCAAAACAAATTTGACTTATTTGTAAAGTCTATTTATTAAACAAAAGGTAAAGAGCGAAAAAGATGTTATATGTTTGACATAATTAATAAAAATTGCGATTTTTACTCCCTGGAGCAAATTTCAAAAAGAACCTATTTACAAAAAACAGTATAACATGGTTAGTATGATGGTTAATATGAAGTATGTCTCCCGGGCGATGCAATACAGGCCTTACAACGCCTAGGCATGCTGAGCATCAAATTATCAATCTGATCTTGGGGAATATTACACCACTCATCCAGCAATGCCCTCCGAAGTTCCGGTTGACAGGTGGGAGGAGGTTGACGGGCTGTAATTAGTCGGCCAAGCATATCCCACACATGCTCTATTGGATTCAAGTCCGGTGAGTATGCTGGCCAATCCATACGGGTGATATCCTCCAATTGAAGGCATTTGTCTACAATGTTTGCACGGTGAGGACAGGCGTTGTCATACATAAACAGAAATTCAGCACCCATGGCGCCACGAAACAAACGTACATGTGGTTCCAGAATGACATCCCGATAGATGTGGCCTGTCATCGTTACACTCTGAACATGCAGGTCAGTTCTGGAACCAAGAATAATTCCTCCCCAAAAGAGCAATTCTGCACCACCGTAACGGTGTCGTTCAATGGTGTTCTCTTGGTGGTAACGGGTACCTGGCGCTCTCCATATGAAAGTCCGGCGAGAATCAGATTGCAAACTATACCTGGACTAGTCGGAAAACATCACACCAGATCACTGTTGTGGTGTCCACAATGCATGCTCTCTACTCCAGGTTAATCGCAGGCGACAGTGAGTTGGAAGTGGAACACATATGACAGGCGTACGAGCATATAGACCAATGTGCCCTAAGCGTCTGTACACGGTCTGCCTTGAAACTGTCGTACCGGTAGCTGAAGAGAGCTGACGAGACAGGTCTGATGCTGTGCTCCGTCTGTTTCTTTTGGCAGTAACTGCTAAATACCGGTCCTCATTCGGCGTTGTAACTCGGGGGCGACCTGTGCTGTAACATCTACTCACATTACCATCATCTTGGAATCGCTGCCAAAGCCTGGAGATGACATTCTGGCGATTCCAAGGTCCTCGGATACTTCCAGCTGGGTACGTCCACATTCCAGTCGTCCGATAATTCTACCACGTAAAAATCATCCAAATGCTTCCCTTTGTGCCATAACTATGCGGTTATTGCACTGAAAGGCTTTTTAAAGCTTAGAACAATTTTACTTTTTGCCACCATTCCTTATATACCCCCCTCTTACACTCTCGTTATCGTGACGTACTATCCGCGCCATCTGGTGGTTTCCTGTAATTTGCATAGTCTTCTTCAAGATGTGTGTGATAATTCTACAGGTGAAATTTTTTTATTTTAGAGTTCAATTTCTGTGTGATTCTGAATTATCCTTAATTTATGGACATGAGTGTCTGCTAGAGATACTCCAATATCAGTCGAATCTCTTTTCTTAAAATAGTGACTACAGTGCCATTGTGAATTGGCCCTTTTGCATGCTAACTAAGTATGTTATCAGGGTCGATGGAAACAGAAAATATTTTTCGAATGAATATATTCCTCTACATTTGAAAGAATTTTGGAATCCTTCTACGTAAAATATTTTTTATGGCTCCATTATGATATTGCATCTCTTTTAAAAAGCTAACCAAATTGCTTGCTGATTTTTACTAATTTTCATCGGCATTTTTCTTTCTATTTACATTAAAAATATTTTTCTTAGTTATTATTTTATTTTACATTTTTTAAATTAATTTTATTTTTTATACATTCTTTTTGTAATAAAACTAATTTCAACATTTTTTCACTATAAGGAAAATGCTTTAGTGATAATATTTTAATATTTTCTCGATTCTGGGAGATTGCACGTATTAATAATACTAATGATAAAGTTTTGAGAATTTAGAGTCACACCATATACTCCATATATCCGCTGTCATTTACATAGGTTTTTTTTTTACTTTAAGTTAACCGTTAGTTTTTTACTCCGAAAGTCACGTTTTGAGTGAAAAAACGAAAACGTTTCATTATTGTGTTTTAAAAGTCAGACCTTTAAATTTCAAAAAACAGGTTTTATTATTTTTTTATTCATTGGAAGTCGATACACTGCTATTTAATCCCTTGATCTATTAGAATGCTGAATTCATGTATTAAAAACTTTAAATTGAATTTCTAAATAACTTTTTTTGTTTTATATGTCATAATAATTTTCAGAATCAAATGAAATTTTAAGTATCTTTTAAGGATTTTATTTATTTATTGAACTAAAAGGTTTTTGCTATATTAATTTAGAAAGGAGTTATAGGCATTTTATTAAATACTATTTTTATCGTGTTCTTTGCTCGTGGTTACTCAATATGCAGGAGCTTAACTTTATTTTAACATATTATCATTCTTTTATGGATATGTCTGCATTTATGTAAATGGGATTTGTTTCAGATACTTTTTTATTAGGAGTGAATATGAAATTACAAAAATATACTTTTATTGCCGAATTTTAATGTTCTTGAATGCTTTTTTTGAGAAATTCCATGAAATCAACGATAATTCCAATAAAATGAGGAGGGGAATTGAGTGAGGAGAGTGGTGAGAGGTGTTTTTGTGAGGTGCTCACAAAAACACCTCACCACTATTGGTCTATTGGTTAATGTCACTATTCAATGTCCCACTATTACTGAATTTAAAATTGAGTAGCTTTGTGATAATTATGAAAGTGTATCGTCTTAATAGTCGAATAGTCTGTTAAATTTTTCTGTGGATTTCATTTATTTATTTTTATTTTTATTTATTTATATTTGCATTTTATTTTATTTATCTTTTTATTTATTTTATTTAATTAAATTTATATTTTTATTTATTTATTTATCTATGGCTATTTATTTTGTTTTTATTTTATTTATTTATTTATTTTAGTGACAAATATTTCTGTGACATGTTGAACTTGAATATATATATATAATAAAAACATGTATTTAAAAAATATACTTCTGATGTACATCACTTCTGAAAATTATATTAATAATAGAACATATTTTTTTATTCTTATATCGAACTATTGATGAAATTTTTAATTTTTAAATTATCTTAAGGTACTTATTTATTATTTATTTCGTTTGAACTGTAAATTATCAAGTATTATTATTTTCCGCATTTTATTAAAGAGAACATTACGCTAAACATTTCTGAACTAATTTAAATTTTTGCAAAACTTTCGTTAAATCCATAAAAAGAAACACAAAAAAAAAGGCACAAAAATCTAATGAGCTTTAATTAAATCTATATATAAAAGAAATCATATTTTACATATTTGTTCTTTTCGATTTAACTTTCAGTTAATTCTGTTTAATTACATCTTTTTTTAATAATTTCCAATCATGAGAAGCAATATAAAAGAGTTCTCCAACAATAAAAAGCTCACATTGGGGGGCAAAATAAAGAGAAATAGGAATTCATCTCTATTGATAACACATTAAACTTATTTTTATATGAATAGAGCTCAAATATCTTGCTAAAATTTCCATTACCTGTTTGCATTACTTTTTATATAATTTGAAAGCTTACAGAATAAAATTTCGCTTGTTTTAATCTACAATATGTTACATTAAGCATCATAGCTTCAGTTCAAAATTTCTTCTAATCTAAAATGGACATTTCTTCCACTTGGGCAAACTGAAGGGAGAAAACCTGATGAAAGGAGAAAAAAAAAGTGTCTGTAAATGTTTAGCTTCATTATACGGTAACTATATGAAAGCAAAGAAAACACCACCCAGTAAGTGACAAGTTATTTTAATGGGAAAGAAACTTTACGGGGGCATTTTTCATTATAATGGTTTTATTTATTCTTCGAAAATTTTGCAACAATTTTAAACTACTCACATTTTCAAGAATAATAAGGGAAAATTTTCTAAGTATGGAAGTGCATTTATTTTATCATTTATCGTTTGTATTATTTTTAGTGACAAAATTTTATTCTCATTAAAAGAACATTTTGATTACAAAATCATTAAAATTATATTTTTTATTTTTTATTAAAATTTAATAATATTGAAAATAATTTTCTGTATAAAATAAAAATATTTTGCTGATATAAATTAATATAATATATTATTCAGTTTAAATAATAATTAAGAACACATTTTCATAAAATTATATTTATTTTAACATTTGTCTTTTTCGTTATGAATTTTAACATAAATTTTTAACATAAACTAAAAACTTTGAGCTTTATAAATATATATTATAGTATAAATAAAATGTATATTATAGTATAAATAAAAAAATTCATGACTAAATTCAATGTAATCTAAAATTATAAATAATTGTTTAAACAATTAAAGATTATGATAAAAAATTTAGCTATGTATTAGAAATTAATGAAATGTTATCAAGCAGCAATTCTTAATAAAATACTACCTTAAAAGCAAATGTAAACTTAATATTATATCCGTTTCATGCAGAAATTTATTCAAGTATCACTCAAAAAAATAAATATCTGCTTAAGAAACTTACTTAAACTTTATTGAAATATTATTTTTTAGATAAATAAACAATTGAAATATTAGATTAAAACAAAATTAATAATGAAATAATATTGAAGTTTTAGACAAAAATAGCTATTTTTTTTTTTTTTTCTGAAGTGTACATTTATTTCGCATATTATAAAAAATTGACCTTTCTTATTAATTAGTAATATCATTTTAAATAAAAACTGATAAAAAAAATTATATGAATTATAAAAAAAAAAAAATTCTATAAATATTATTTAATTTTATATATTTACATACTTTGTCCCATTAGGGGGTTCAGCTTAGAATCGTACTAATTAGGGTAAAAAAAGACCTTAAGTTTATTCACGAGAATGTGTACGCAACAAGCAATGCTTTAAAAAACAAGTATAAACTCGATGGATATTAAAAATCTTGCATCTACTACTGGTGCATGGTTCTGGTTTTTCTTGTACTCAATACAACATTTACTGTACACAACTTTTTCTATAAACATTATTTCTGTTTTCTCATAATAAGTGACCTATAAAACAACATTGAGCTACTAAAGTAGTTAAACATATCTGTGTGATTTGTTTAAGGGATTCATGGGCCAAGTAGATGGATTGTGCATGCATGGACTTCAGACGGACTACAAGATCGTCTCATTAGTCCACTGGTTTTATTTGTTTGATGTTAATCAATTCATGGATTCAAGGATTTATGGGCAAGAAGAGCAAGTAACCTACAATAGAAAAAAATATTCGAAAATGTTTCATTATATATATTCTCTTTTTCTATTCATTTTTATACATTAATTAGTTAGCCCTTACCGAATTAGTCGTATTACACAATAGTGTGTTTTAATATCATTAATATTTTTATGGTTAATAAAAACATCACTCAAAATACTTGTAATATTGACCTTAATATTTTGGCAGCTTGTGCAGCC